>BPLR01010294.1:0-238260 GCA_021605095.1 Caerostris extrusa | reverse complement strand
CGGCGGATGGATAACAATGTTTAGTTATTATATTGGGATTAAATTATAGTGACTTTTTTTTTTTCTTTTCTTAAAATACTTGATTCCTTAAACATCTGTAAAAGTGTGTAAGATATTTTTGTTTAATTTTATATTTTTAGAAAATTATTTTGGCTTTCTATTTGTGAATATATTTTATATTTCTGTGTAAATTTATCCATGAAATGTTTAAAATTCATTTTTACACTTCAAAAGAAATTAGAAATATTGGACTTTTGCAAATTTTTATATTAAATTAAATTGTGGAAATATCCATATATGAAATGTTTTGGTTTTATAAGCAGACAAAAATTTTAATATTAGTCATAATTTAATTGAAAAATTTATAGTTTTCTTAAATAAAACAGTTTTTACTTTGTTGTTATATATATATGAAGTGCTAATTTAAAAAATTTTCCTTCATTTAAACAGGAAAAAATAAAATTTCTTTTTATAAATATAAATTGGCATAGATGGAAATATTTCTTAAATTGACAGATATGCTGAATATTTGCATTAATCGTGAATAATGCTAAATGTTAAGCGTATTTTATCAATATTTGTGTAATACTTTTCTTTTGATATAGTTTTAATTTTATTTCATTGTCAGTTATTTAAACATTTTTGTATTGTACATTTTTTTTATTAACTGCATTATTATTCATTGACATTGTTATATGATGAAAAAAAAATTAATCATCAAGGGATTAGAAAAGAATTGTAGAAAAACCATTCGTTTAGTCTTTTGGAAAATCAATCATGAAGAGAATATTGATTATAATTTTTTTCATAGTTATTCACATTAAAATTGTTTGAAATGCAGTTATGCTAAAAAAAAAAAAAAAAAAAAAAAGACATACAATTTTCTTTGATAAATTTATAGTGAACTAAATAAAGTAAAATTTACTTTGATATCTTTTAAAATTTTATTTTGTTACTCTATCATCTTCAGTCTTATTAAAATTATGAACTATCTTATTTATGTCTGTTTGCAATAACCTCTTATTAAGGTATCTTTTTTATATACATAAAAGATTACTATTTTTCCAGATTTATTGCAAATTTATACAAATATATGCTATATAAAGATGGCTTAAGTTTTGTATAATATGATTATATAAAATTTATTTTCAATAGAAGCCATACAATTTCCATAAATAGCTGAAGACTTTATTTTCATTCAGGTACTAAATTTTTTATTGCTAATTTTTTATTTCAGGTAGATTATCCTGATTGGACAAAAACACTGTTTGCTTCAAATATTCAGATCATTGTTTATGTGAAGTTTTGAAAATAAAAGAAATTTAAATATGTAAGAAAAATATGTTTATATTTTGTTGCTATTTTATCTTTATTTTTTGAGGTTATTTTGTTTTAGTAGATAAGGATTTTTATTAAAAATATATTTACTTTTTCTTAAACCTCATTTAATTTTTTTATAGGTCATATATGGACAAAGATTAATGAAGCCTGTAGCTGCTGGATTCAAAGAAGATGCTGAAAATCTGAGGAAAGAATTTATTGATAAACATTCTCTTGAATTTAGTGATTTTGCAGCTGTATGGAAAAGTCATAATTTTTCTATTATATATTTGTATGTTTTTCGACATCTTTTAAATGTGTTTTATAAGTTAAAATTTTATTTCTATTCTTGTGTTTTTCTGTTGAATTTTTTAATAAATTTAAAATTGCTCATTTTAGGGTAGAGTGATAACCTTGAATTAACTCAGGTAAGTAATACATACTTGAAAGTTATCAGTGCATTTTTAAATGAATTTTTTAATATTTACATTTCATTTTTTTAAATATACCATCTTTTATATTAATAAAGATCTCAGTTTTTTTTTTTTTTTTTTTTTTTTTTTTTAATAAATATAATGGTGATCATTCTTAAATTATTTCTAACCATAACCTGTTTCTTATGTTCAATAGTTTGTTGTTGACGAAACAAAATGAAAAGCAGAAAATGCTTCAGTTTTAAGAATTTATGTAAATAATAATCAAAAAAAGATTTATCATAATTTCTTGTTTATAATCTACACATTATATGTTTAAAATAAAAGCACAATATTTTGTGGAGTGGATTCTAGGCCACTGTATATAATCTGTGAACATTTTTCTTTTTTAGAGCTTCATAAAAAAATCATTCCTATAAAACAGTCCAATTTATGCCAAAAATAAAGAAATATGGACAAAATTTTATGCAAGAGAAAATTAGCAATTTTCGTAATATAAAAAATAGTTTGGATGATAAAAGGACTTGTAAAAGTTGCGACATGTATCTTATATTGGTGTCTGCTTCTTGATAAAAAGGCCTAAAGTTATATACAGCTAATCTTTAAAGAATACCAAATTAGTAATTAATCATTAAATATTTTCATCTCTAGAAATATGAATGTAACAAATTATTAGAAAATTAATGTTTTTTATTCTTTTTAAGTTCTTAAATGCATATTTTCTTTTTTGATTTCTATTATCTTAAGTTTATAAAGCAATTTTTTAAATAATTTTGTCATTGAAAATGTTCATTTAACACTGAACAAGTTTTGTGTCTGTAAAAACAGTACTTGATTAGTATATAGGTACATCAGAGAAAAGACATATGCTGGAAATTACAGTAATTTTAAAAATCTATAATTTATATCCCATTACATTTAAAATAATCTATATCCTACTACAATTAAATGTTAAAAGTTCTTATTAAAGATAAAGAAAACAATATTCTCACAGATAAATTTTTAATATATGTTTTATTATTTAATGTGCCACAGAGAAGCATGTATATTAATGTATTATGTTTTCTTGTTTGGTGTTTATTAATACAACTGAATTACTTTGAAATTTTATTTTATGCATTTAAAAATATCTGAGAAGATGTCTGTGAAACAAAAATGGTTATGAACCCCTGCTAAACAATAATGTATAGGACTTATATATATTTAAAAATGTACAAAAATCAAATTTCTTTTTACTTGTTTGCTTATGAAAAATTATGCTTTCATTTGCAAAAATTAATGAATGTACTTAATAAGCCCTCTTTATATAAATGTAATTAGTATTCCATAACAGGAGTATAACATATTTTTGTATTGTCAATATATATATACATTCATTTTACTAAGATAGCTTAATATATGTTAGAAAGAGAATAATAAAAAAAATAGTAAGAAAATGAAAATTTTTTTTATTTTAAATGTTCACTTTTATTCAAGTAAACATCTACATTCAAGTGTATTATAAAAATGCAAGGTAATTTAAGCTTTTAAAGTAAAAAGGTTTTCTGTTCAAAATGTTCTTTTATTTTGCATTTTTTTTTTTTTTTTTTTTCTTTACTTAGTTTCATTCTTTTCAGTTGTAGTAATCATTTAAAAATTTATGTATAAATGAAAGTAATTCTAAATGAAACATATAGAAATTTCATAAATTGTTAAGATGTTACGGTCTTCTAGATGTATGTTTTTTAATGATTTTTTTTTTTATTTCAGTAAATTTGATTATTAAAAAAAAGAATATGCTACTTAGAAAATATTAGTAATAATCCTCTTATTCTATGATCTGAAGATATTAAAAAGGAAATATTTCAATTATATATGTGTGTGTATTCGTTTAAATGTAGAATATTTTTAAGAGCTATACTGCAGAATACTTATTTATAAATATGCATATTAAAAGACATTTTTTTGTTCATCAAAATTCAAAAAATTATTTATGATATAAAATATTTTGTTTTCTATACCTTGAGTATTATATTTTTACTTCTCTCCTACAGTTTATGCAAGAAGCTTTTCAGTTGACTCTAAAATATTTACCCAGTTCTCTACTTTCTGATAAATGTTTTGCAGTATATTTACTGTATGCACTGTTCAAAAATCAGCCTCTTGAACCACCCATTAGGGTAATTATCCATTTTTATTAGAAAATCATATAAATTGAAATGTATAGTTTGACCGCTGATCACATGGAATGGTTAACGTCAAGTTTTACAGTGGAAATGGATGAATCGATTACCTGTTTGGAGTGGTAGTCCAATAAATACAGCACAAAGTTGCTTTAAAAAAAAAAAAAAAATATAATAGTTAGTGTAGATTTTTTTCATTTAGTTTTCCTTTTTAATATTGTCCAATGTAAAATTTTAACGATTAAAAATTAGAATACTTTTTTATTGCAATTAAAATCCCTCCCAAGTGATGTTTCATCCCTTATGACATCGCTCTTTTTTAATGTGTCCAACTTGCCAATTTTCCACGGGATCTGTGGTCAGACTGTAGTTTAACCAATGTTTTCTTCTAAAATTTATTTTTGTAAAATCCTATAAAAATACCTCTTTTTCTATATTTAAAAAATTTTGAGGTATTTTATTTTGAAGTTGTATTTGCTTTTATTAATATAATTGTAATAAAATAGATATGTGATTAAATATAAATCTTAATTTATTTTTACCTTTTCTAGATGAAAACTGCATTTAAAAAAAAATTTTCATTATAACATTTACTTTGCATGTATTATGTATTTTATATCCATATATAAAGATACATAAATAACACATAGAGAGAGCCAGATTACATTAATTTTACCACTTATTAGCATACAGAATAATCATGTACAACTCAGACAGCAGCTGGATCAGCTAGAAAAGAGTCATTGAAGTGCTGAACAGTATTGAGCCTTGCTGATTACAGCTCAATTGTAGGAGGCTGTGACAGGAATTGCATAACTAGATTTAATTGAAGAGAATTCAGGAGGGGGAGGGGGTGAAGAAGTACATTAAAGTCTTCTTGTTCTTCTAACCACTCACATACAATTTCAGCTATATGAGACCCCTATTGGAAAATGATATCTTTTCGAGGAAAAACAATCTACATAGTGTGTACAGTCAGCAAAGATTGATACATATTTAATCAATCTACCATCAACAATGATGAGTGATTGCAGATAATGTCATGAAACTATTCTCAAAAACCATAAGGCTACCTCCACCAGCCTATAGCCATTTACAATTCATTTAAGAGTCTTTAAGTAAAAACCAACAGTTTAAAGTTTGTGTTTTCCTCGTCTTATATAAAAATGTATCTATAAAAAGGAGCAAAATACAGGATTTATTAAAAAATTCAACCTTTTGCTTTTCAGTAAATGTCCCGTTTCAGTAGTAGAGTGCAAATGCCACTCGCTTATCCGTGAAAAGTCATTAGTATAATTGGTCTGCTGAGGAGTGCAACATATCCACAACATTTGCAGAACTGTCATTCTGAACATACTTGTGGTAGCATTCTGATTCATTGTCAATAAGTTGCACCACTCTAGCTTGTTGATTTATAGAATGCATCACTACATCTATTATTCCCCCATTCTTGTAAGTTTCATGTTGGAAGAGCCATAATTCCATGCCCCTTATGCTAAGATGGTATTATTGTGCCATGTACGATATAGAGTTGTCACAATAAGGTGAAACTCCACAATTTCTGAAAGTTCATAATCTGCCTAAAAGACCATAATCCTGTCTTTTTTAGCACCTGATAAATGCTTCATTTTTGCAGGGTAACAATAATTGAGTAGTTTTTTTTAAATACTTGAAACTTACATATCATCAGTAAATATTGACATGCATCTTATGATTGATTATTTAGCCCTAACATTAAAAATAAAAGATGATCAGGTTATCATGGGTGATTGTAATGTAAAATTTCTGAAAATTTGTATTAATTAGTTCCAAAATATCCATGTTTTAAATTCAGAAAATATATCTTAACTTTTCTGAAAATGCTTACTTTTCCATTTTGAAGATAAATGTGCTTAAAAAGTCCATGTAATTCCTTTAGACTATAGTAAATTGTAAAATATTAAGTGGGATTGTATAACATCTTTTGAATTTTATGTTACAATTCAGCTGGACAAATAGAGGGGGGTCTAATTTGTGTTGCACATTGTTCTTAATATCTAGTTCAGAAAATTTCAGTTGTGCCTACAAACCATTCTGTATTATCATGTATATTTATTTATAAAGTTAACATGTCATTCCATTAAGAATAATATAATATGGAATTGTCAGATTTTTTAATATTATAAAATTAAAAGTTGTATCAATATTAAACGTACAATCTATTCTTTTTATGTGAAACAATTTTTACAATCTACTCTTAAACTTAAATTAAATGCAGCCTTATTTTAAAAGCAAGCAGTCATGAAATTACAAAATGAATCATATGGCCATTACTAGATTAAAATAATCTTGTAACCATTGTAGATTACCAGTTCTGTAAAAGAAGTTGCTTATATAAATAGTAGAAATCGGAAATATATAAAAAGTAGATTTATAAACAAAATTTGGATAAAGTGTGATATTCAAAACATTTGCTTTAATTTTAAATAAATTGTATGTGCAGCATGATCCGAAGAAACTATTTACATGACTTTGCATATGGTAGAATATATTAAGTGAGGAAAGCAGGAGTGTAATGAGAGGGGCCTAAGATTACCCACAGTGTTGCTTTGTATGCTTAGCTTTACATAGGTAGGCTGGTTTTAACATCCTGCAGGGGATAAAAAGAGACATACAATAATCAGCATTGCCTAGAAATTGTGTATGGCCATAGAATGTCAAGTTTATTGCTTTTACTTTGAGCAAATGGCTTAATACGAGTGACATATTCACTTGTGGCCTTGAATATTTTTAATCCACTGATGACTATCAATGCTGCTGTTTAAACTGATATAAAAAGTAAAAGATTGGATATTCAATCATTAGAAAAATATTTTCAACAGATGTATTCTTGATGGGGATAGCTAGTGATCCTTCCCTAAATTTGTCTGGTTTAAAGTTGGGGGTGCTTTTGAAATGATTATAATCACTGGAGAACACTCAACAACTTAAATGAGTGCCCAATCAAGAATAGGAATTCAATTATTTGCTAAACCATTAAAATTTTGTTATAAATTTATTTTAGTGTAGTCTCTATATTGAAAAAAAGAAAAGGGTTTTGTTTATTCTGATTTATTTTATTAATTTTTATATTCCATTTTAAACATATAAGAATTGTAAGATTGGATCAAAACAATGTTTGGTATAAAACTTATCCTTGAATACATGAGCTTCATAAGTTCTAGTTCTATTTTTATTAGGATGATTATTTGTTTCTGATACATGTGATGTTTTTACTTGCTCTAATTAAGTCTGAAAATATTTAATCAAATTTTACCTCTGTAAATCAATTTTTTTATTGCATGAAAATATGTATACTTGACAAATACTAAAGGTTTTTGAATTCAAGTGTTAAAATGTGAGAATATGTATATATTTGGGATATTTAGTATATTCTCCAAATATATATTTGAGGAATATATATATATTCCAATTTCTGTAAAAAAAACTATTGCCTCTCAATCAAATCAGAGGGAAAAAATGCTTTAAATACTTGCGATTACAATATAATAAAATTAATAAGTTATTAAAAATTATTTTTAGGGTAAAATACTAATTAAATTTTTTTGCATGAATATAACAATAAACAATTACTTGTTTTAAAAATATTTGTATTTTCTTCTTCAGATACAATGTTTATTTCTTGATTATGATATTAAATATTTACATTAAAAAATATGTAACTGGCCTGTGACCCATTAGAAGTTTATATAAAAGGTCTTCAAAATATATTTAAAATACAAATACTCATTTTTATAATTATATACTATTTATATATTTGCTGATTTTTTTTCTTTCTCTCTCATAATAGGTTAGAGTGACACAATCTGAGTATAACGGGATACGGCAAATAAAAACTGATGTACATCATGGTTGCAAATCATTGCATTACATAATCAATTATATGCATGCACATGGGTTTGATTTTGTTAGACATTCAACTTTAGTAAGTATATAATTTCAAAACATATAAAAATTTCAAACCCGAATAAAATGTTACAACTTCTTATTATCTGTTCAGCATTTTAATCTCCATTAATTTTTTTTCCACATCAATGGTTCATTTCTTTTATATTAATTAAATAACTTAACAATTATTATAATTAATATAGTAATAAGGTCATAATAATTTAATGACTGAACTTACTTTTAAACTTAATATGTAAAGAGGCTCCGAGACAAGTGCGAGAACTGGCTAGTCAATCTTGCAAACTAATTATAAACCGACTTTGTCTCACCGCTTTACTTTCACTCACCACTTACTTTACTGTTACTCACCACTTTCACCCTTCTCTAACCAGAGTCATTTTTTCCACACATCAATTTCTCATCGAAAACCATTTTTGATCAGCTGTCATTCACAGCTAGGTAATAAGGAAGAGTTTGTTTCTCCCATCAGATGGAAACATTCAGAATGGAAATGACTTGCTCATCTCATACTCTCGTCTGTACGACACTTTTATTTAGATGATAGAAATTTGTTTCTGAATCATTTTTTGAGTACTACTGCCAATATGCAATATTTGTCAAGTACTTAAAATTAAAAATGGTTAAACAGTATTAAAATATTAGCCTGAAAATAATAATTTTACTTTTTTTTATTATTATTTAGCCAGAAACATAGTTTTTTGTCTGCCAATATCTCTCTTAAGTGTTACCTGATAAAGATGGATAATTCTCAAGATGGTCACTTTTTTATAAATATTCCATGCATACTAGGGCTACAAAAGTAATCCATGACATAATTCAGGATTCTGTGTATGGTAATTAAATATTTAGTCCTGTATGACAACAAAAGAGATTTAGGAATGTTAGTAAGGAAACTCATTTCATATCTTTTGATTTCTTTCCTTTTAAATTGCATTAAAATGTGATAAAAAAAAAAAAATTTTGCATGGTGCAAAATCAATTGCAGCATTAAAAAATTTAGACATTTATACATCAAGTTTGCTGACAGATCAAGTATTGAGGTCCTACAAATATTAAAGTTAATATTTTCATGTTTTTCATATTTTAAGTTATATAGTACTGTAATATTTGATTAGAATCAAGTTATGCATATATTTTCAAAAGTTTTGATACATGGGTAACAAAAAAAAAAACAGGACTGTTTAATTTTCATGTATACTTCATTTACAGTTTTACTTAATTATTTTAATCTCTCTTTGTTCCAATGTGTGACTTTCAGGGGCAATCTTTAAGATCTGATTTTTGCAATAAAAGCTTTGTAAGTTTTTTGCAGTTATATTCAACATAATTGAAGTATCTCAATTTAAACTATTTACATTTTTAGTAAATATTTAAAACTACTTTAAATCATAGGAAAAGCAGTCTTTTAGTTTACATATTATAGTTATTTAAACTTCAATTTGTCGAAAAGTTTAGTAAATCATATCAGAGAGGTTTCTTTATTATGTAGGATATTTTTTATCTTTTCAGACTGATTTTAACTATAAAAATATTAGATTTCAGTTATACATTTTTTTTTTTTTTTTCTTATTTATATCCAATTTTAGTCTGTCGATTGGGCTGATATATAAGTAATAGGTTATATTTAATTTCATTAGATAATATATTTGTAGTGATTTTACTTGTCTAGGTGCTTTGAGATTCAGGCTTGCATAAGCTACTTTATCTCAATTTATCCAAAATGCTATGTAACTGCAATGAATGTAATCAAGCATCATAAAAGCCCAAAATTTTTTAATCTATGATAGTGTGTCATATTATTTTTTAATGAAAAATGCCTGTTGTTTCCTGGTGTTGTTTTTCATATTTTTTTTTTTTTTAATTTACTTACTTTTATATATAATATCTAAATGTAACAGATGTAGTGAATTCTTATTCTCTCTATTTGCTGTTTTAGCATGGACCTCTAAATTTGAGAAATAGTCAACACCGAGAAAAGAATTCACTTAATGATGTTTTAAGATCAAAAAATGGATTTATGGAGCTTTGTGCAAGTGATATTTTAACGGTAAGAACACTATAATAAAAATTTTCTTTATAATTTCTAATGTGTATATATTATCAATGATTTAAAAATGTTTCTTTTTTAAAATGCATCTTTTGATTTTTTGTTTGTATTTCTCTAGGAAGTACAAGATCTTAGAAAGAAATATGCAGAAACAAAGGCCAAATTACCATATAATGTAAAGAGGAGTATGGACTCATTAATTGATTTTATAAAACCTGATGAAAGATTCCAAATAATCAATTATGCAGAAAGGTTATTGCTTTAACTAGACTTACATAAATATGAACAAAATTATAATTTCATGAGAATATAATTATGTATAAAAATGTGCATGTATAAGAGAAAAGGCCAAAAATCATAAGAACCGGGGAAATGCTCAACTTAATGAAATGCAACCAATATGTAAAATAAAGGCATAAAATAACTACATTAAAAAATCCATATTCTAAAAAAGAATTCTATTAAAATATAGAGATATAAAAGTTATATACTTGTGGGGCTTAAATATATGTCTGTCTTTACAATCTATCTATTATGATTTTGCTCAACAATTTAACAATATTCATATAATGATAAGTTTACAACTTGTTTTCTTTGGACTCTACAAGCTAGTGACACAACCCATATGTGTGATATAAGGCAAAATAGCTTATATCTTTTAAATAAAATTACTTAAAAAATCTAAAATTTTAATCATTATAATAATTACAGCTTCAATTTATTTTTAAAAGCCCATCACTCCTCATTCTAAGAACTGTTATAGGTGAAGTTAGAGAGGAAAAACAAATTAATTGGAAATTAACCTTTTGCTACCATTTAGTTGAAAATAACTCTGATAAACAAATTAACAAATGAATTTCTGTTTTATATCATGGAATTATGATGAAAAGTAGTAAAATTAGCTAAATATTACAAAAAGATTCAAAATGAATTGATCAATCATGTGAATTCATAATTGTCCAATTCATGTATAAAACTAATTTTTATCTTATTTTTATGAATATTATGCATACTTGTAAATAATAATAGCTTAGAATCATAAAAATAATTTAATTATGTTCATAATAGAATAAAATGAAAATAAATTCTGTGAAAATAAATTTTGTTAATTTATCTTATGATGAGAGAAATAATAAATCTAAAATTTTAAAACTAATTAAATCATGTTTATCTTTAAAAAGAAGAGAAAATAGCAAAAAATAAATGAATTTAATATTTTTTAATTTATGTATACTTAAATAGCCATTTGTTGAAATTACAAACACAATTTTATCAACCCATCTGTATTTCTTTATAATTTAATTTTTACTTATATTGCTTATTTTGCAAATACTTTTATTGTTATTATGAAATTATTTAAATTAGTGTGCATAAATATTTAACTGTTTGAGAAAGGGAAGGGAAAAAAAAATCATTTGTGAACAGTTTTTCATGAAATTCTCCTTTTTATAATTTTAATTATAATTTAACTTATCATAAACATTTTATTTAGAAATATAATATATGATCAATTGAAACTTGTAAATTATTCTAACTTTTTTTTTGAAAGATTGATGGAAAAATATTAATATCAGTTAATTTTTAAAATAAATTAATTCATAAAGATTAATGTATATTAAAATTAAAAAGAAAATGCTGTAAAATATTAAATATTTAACAATGTTTTAAATGTATATAATGTATTTCAAAACATTTTTTAAAAAACTTATATTCTGTTTAATAAAAAATCATTTATTATTATTATTATTTTTTTTTTTTTTAATTGCTTTCTCCATAATATGTAGTTATTCGAATAAAAGAAAATGAATTTTCTTCTTTTGTGACTATAACTTTTTATTATCCTATTAATCCTTTTAATTATCCTTTAATCTATTTCAGGCTTAATGTAATGAATAAAGAAGAGGTATCAGAAGAAGGAAATACAGTGACATCACATGTAAGTATATTACATTTAAACTATATTTAAAAATGATAACATTCAAACTCTTAAATTTAAAAATACAGTTTTAATAATGCATTTTAAAGGAGTTGAATTTGAAATATTAAAAAAATTGTATATTTTTATACATATTTTGTTTTTTAGTGTATGGAATTGGGAACAAAGTCCAACATTGGTTTTCGCAGAGCTAAACTCAAAGTTCAATCATTTGAATCACAAGCAAGATTTAAACAACTCAATGACTCGAGTAGTGATAGTGATAGTGAAATTGAATTTGTAGAAATATCTCAGCCAAAAAGTATGGTTTTCATTTGTGTTTTAAAATATATTTAAGTATATCAAGCTTTCACTTTTAAATTTATAATTATTATTTAAATTTATTAAGGAAAAAGAGGACGACCTAGAAAAAAGGTAGAAAAAAGAGCGCATAGGAAGAAACCTTTAGAAAAAAGAGCTGAATTGGAAAATGGTAAAATAATTCTAAATTCACTTGTATTTATATTTCAAATGTGAATTTTTAGCTTATCAAGTCCTCATTAGCTGAAAACTATAATATTGCAATATCATTAAAGGATTTTTTTTTTTTTTTATTATTTTTTTTATAGAGTTATGTTAAGAAATAATTCTTCCTTAATCATTTTTGCTTGCACAACCACCATCAATCAAGTTATTCAATGAATTATAGAAGGGAATTTTAATGATTGATACATTACTCTAGAAGATATTTTCTTATATTGATAACTTTAAAATAGCATTAAAATAAGTACTTTTTAACATTTTTTAAATCATTATTGATTGGAAATGTTTTCACTTTGAAATCTTCAATGCCAAGTGGATGGTCAATAACCAGCTCAATAGAAACTTTATTTACAAGCATATTTTATGATAATTTAAACTGCTTAATAGAGGCCAGATTCAAAGTGTACCATGCTACACTATACCCACAAAAGATTATTAGTATAAAATATGAATATGAATAAGGCCTATAAGATATAGACTGTCCTTTCTCAATGCAGACTTCTGATAATTGTAGTACGAGACTAAGAGCAAAACTAGCAATCCCATAACTAGATATTAAAAGACCTTGAAATATTCATTAGTGCAGAACTAATCAACATTGCTGAAAGCATATTCCAGTAGATTAAAATTAAGAATAGGAAGGTTGTGCAACTGATTATAACTCTGTAGAAAAATATTGATAGTTATATTTATAAGTAATTTATTAAATTCTGCTGATATGACATAAATATGAATGGGTTATTCTTATCTTCATTTTTATTTATTTATAATTTTTATAAAAATTGTTCTTACTTTATAGTTTTAATTTGTTACAGTTGTTTTATGGATAAAATTTTAATTGAAAAATGAATTTTTTTTCAATAATAACTGTTTTAAATAGGGTTTTTAGTATTTTATGTAGTCTTATAACTGAGTAGAATGAAAACAAAGAAAAATTGTTCTGTAGAAATCCATATGTGTAATGACATCTTATAAGTTATACTGATTATACTTCTTCACTGTATATTAACTATTATGTAGGATTTTTGATAACTCCATTCAAAATTATCCTGACATTTAATTTAATGATAAAAGGATAAAGTGGCTACAATGGCAATTTCCCTTGTGATAAGAAGTTTAAAAATTGCTGTTATAAAGAATAATGTCACCTCTTAACTGCATGTTAATATATTTTTATCTGAAAGAGTTACTTTAAAAAATGATCTTCTTACAGTTTTATAAATTTACGGGCACAAGATGCTATAATTGATTTATAACCAATACACCATATTTTTTTTCATGTTTCTTGATCATGTCAATTTTTTATATAATCTGGAACAATTATTATGCAGATTGTTTAAATATTTCATCTCTCTACTACATTATGCAAATACTATAATTTTAAGACGTAAACTTTTATCGTAATAATATCCATCATCATCATCTAATAATATCCAATATTTTTTTGGGGGGAAGCTAAAAATTTGAAGGAAAGAAAAACAGTAAATGATGTACAATTCAAATTATTGTCATGGGAGGTGATAAAAGTAATTTTATAGCACAAAATTGTGAACGAGTAATTTTTGTAGCATAAAATCATCTTTCATTCAGAATTTTTGTTTTTAATTGTTGGGTCTTGAAATTTTAATGAATGTCTTAATGAATTTTTGGTCGCAAGCAGTGTTAGTTTGAGATCATCTATTATATACTTCATTAAATTTAATAATATAATTTAGTATGTGGTGATATTTAATCCTGTTCTAGATCCAAAGTACACACCTAGTAGACGGGGACGTTTAGCCAAAATTGATTACTGCACATATTATGAAATGTAAGTATATATATTTATCATCTAATAAATAATACTAATTGAACTATACACATTTTTATTAATAAAAATATAATTATTTTATTATTGATTTTTTCAAAATCTTTAAATAAAACAATTTTAAAAATAAATTACAGTCTCTATTGTTTGTCTCAAAAATCTAAATATTGAAGATGAAATGTATAGACTGGAATTACTTTTTATTTTAAAATAGATATATGCAATGCGAATGTTAAATTTAAAGTTATATTTTTTAATAGATTGTTTAAAATATTACATACACTTAAAAAAACATCTCTTTCAAGAGTCAACAATAACAATTTTCTTTTTGCTTCTTTAGTGAAAATTTATAAAATGGCTTTTAAAATTTTCTTAGAAATTTACTAATTAATTTTCAAATTAATTAATCGAATTAATGTCAGATTCATAAAGATGTGCAATTATTATTCATATAAAATCTTATAGAAGACTTTGTTATATTTACTATGGGCTGATTAATTGTTTAACTTGGATCACTAAACCAAAAATGCACACTAATTCTTTTTTTTTTTTTTTTTTTCCATATAAGTAAATGAATGGTGGCTCTTCTTGCATCTTTCTTGTCATTCATATTCTATTTAAGGAAAATGCGAGGATTGCATTATCAGTAGAACAAGATGTTCCATATTTAAGGACTTTTTTTTTTTTTAATAAGAGTTGTATCTAAAGACACAAAACAAAAATTCAAATGTGCTATTTAAAAATTAACTGTAAAATTAAAACAGTAAATAAACTTTAAAAAATATAACTAAATAATTTTAAAATATCAGAACTTATCATTAATGCCTTAATATATTCTCATAAATGTACTTTGCAACATAACATTCATAAATCATTACAGCTAATCGATATCTATTATCATATTGCACCAATAGAGATTTTCTACCATTATGTACATTATTTTTAGATTATGTCAAATTATTTTTTATGGTTATACCCCAGTAAATAAATCTTACTTTTACATAATTCTGAGAATATACTACTTATTAATAATTATCAGTACTAATATACTAATAATTATCTTGTAATTAATATTATTCATTTGCATAATTTTTGCAAACAATTGATTGTTTTCAAATGTTGAATAGTTTAAGTTGAATCATCAAATTCAATATTACCTCCTATACAAAAAGGGAGCCCTGCTACACTGCATTGACATTTTACTGAAACAAAAACTTCTTAGGGTGATATCTGAAACACCATTTCTGCTTTTGGATTTAATTTGTCCATTCACAATATAGATGCAGTAGCTTTCTGGTTAGATATTATTTCTCTGATTTTAAACCCAGCTCCTTCAGTTCAGAACTTAAAATACAATTAACAGCTCAGCAAATTGGATGTTTTGTTTGTTCAATGATTTAAGTTTACACTTATAAGGGGATAAAGCAAACTGTCTGTGACTGATTTGAATAAAATCAATGCTATGTATGGGTCATAACTATGATAATAATTCATTAAAGCATTAGGATGCATCTCTCAATGATTTTTAGAAAATTGTTTGAGATTTTTAAATCTTTTATATTAAAGATATGAAAAAAAAAAAGAAGAAAAACACAAAGCCTCCCAGGGGTGTAGCAATTAAAAGCATGATCTAAGAAGGATGTGCATTTAGTTCCCTTGTGAATATTCATATATTCCTTGCATTACATTCATTGCTAATAATTTTGTTTTTAATTTATGTATTTTTTTTTTTTTTTTAATTTTGATTATTTTTGTGAACAAAACTTTTTTGCTAAAACATTATCTTTTAACTGTAATAAAATCGTAAGTTTTCCAAATCTATGCATATTTTAAAACTTTTCTTGTAATACAACAATTGAATATGAGAAATAAGAATGAAATTTATTTTGAAATTGCATGAAAATGAAGCACAAGTTATATTCGATATATTAGTTATTGAATCAGTGTTCCTGTTAGTTAAACTTGACCCTGTGCACTATTGTGATGATGAAATTGTATAATCGTTTTATGATAGAATGTCAAATACATTATCATAAAATAATTTTGAAGTATCACAAGTAAAAGTATCAAATTATTCAAGGAATAATATATTAATATACTTTAGGGCATCAAGAATACCTTATGAATGCCGAAGTTTTTATGTACTTGCATGGAGATTTTTTTTGAGTATGTTAATTGAGGTGCAGGCTTTTTGTTCTCTTTAGTGGGAATTCTCACTGCAAATAAATTCTAAAAATAATTTTAGTAAGTTTTCTGTTTAAATATTTCTGTAAAATTAGAATATTCATATATTTTCCATTAGGGAAATAAATATGTAATATATTTTCTGTTATATTAGAATATTCTGTATATAATTAATTAATCTGATTTTTTTCTTTCCATATTTAAATTTTTTTCAATAAGTTTTATGAATCAAATTTTACTAATCTTATTGAATGCTTTTTTTCTGATTCAGAGTAAACATTTTTATGTTTCTCTGAATTGTCTCAATCATGAGTGTGTGTATATATATATACATATATAAAAAAACAATAACTTTTTATTATTGTAAAAAATCATTGTTTAATAGAAAAATATTTTTTTATATATATAAAAGAAAAACTATAAACGCAAAATATATAAATATGTTTCAAATACATGATGCATAATGATACGAAAAAAAATATGTTAAAGGAATTTACACCTTTTCTTTGATAGATCGTATTTTTAATCACTATATAGTTCTGGTCATGTTGGCAGTGTGGATCTTTAACTGGGACCGATTTTAAAATTTCAAATTCAAAAACTATTACTATTTAAACTAATTAATATCCTAGTCAGGACTTACAGATAATATAAATTTTAATCAAGTATGTGAATAGTTGGTAGTCTCTTTTGTTGGAATTAAGTAAATTGGTTGATTCTATGTTAACTTTTAATAAGCTGATAATATTAACTTATAATTTAGATTTATTGTAAACCTCTGGTTATTTAAATTTCAGTAATTTTACTCAATCTGTTAAGTAACATCTACTATTTATAAATTTACTTTAAATTAACTGTAGATCTTGGTTTTTCCATAGGCCATATAAATATTTTTCAACCATTCTTTTATCTCATTTACCAGATTTTGTTAAATTCTTTTAATTTAAAATGCCACTAACGATATATATCTCTATTATATGATCATTCTACCTTTGGTTCATGTTGTTTAATCTTACTGTACTTATTATTTTTAAATTGTGAACTTATTGTAAATTCCTAAAGATAATTATCATCAGTATTTTCTTAATCCTTTTAAGTGTGGATAACTGAGATTGTGCTGTACTTGTTTTTTAAAAGTTGTGCTGTTACGGTTACTAGTACAAATTTAATTTCGTCAAGTTGATTGGTGTTTGATTTTAATGTTTACCAATAAAAAGTAATCAGGTAGTGTATACATATTTATGAAATTTCACCTAATGGAAATGATGCTATTGAATTTCACAAAAAATGAATAGTTTCATTCTGCTTAAAAAAAATAGAGTTGTTGTTACTAAAATGCAGAATTAAATAAAAGAGAATATGTCCTTAACACTTTTGGTTATACCTCCCTGATATTGCTTTAACTCATGGTAATATGTGAGACGAGATCCTGCTTTCAATGCTATAATTAAAGGTATAACAAAGCTTTAAGTGTTATGTGTGATGTCTCTCTCTATATATTGCATTAATTTCCTGTTAATAAATGCATACTGGCATGTAAATAAGGCATAACATGTGTTCTCAAAGTCACTATAAAATTAAAACACCAATTTTATTGATATGTTACATAAAAAATGAAATTTTAGTAATTCAAAGAAAATCCATATCTGAATAAAATCATACTTTTATTTCGTTTTAGGGATCCTGGTTTTTCTCACCATTCTTTATCGCAAAATACCAAAGAATCTAAAAGTTCTGAAGAAAGTTCTGATTAAACATGTGATATAAGTATCAAATTATGTTTTACCTGCTATATTTTAACCAATGTACATATATATGTCCAATTTAATAAATTTTGTTTTAAAAATATTCTTTTTAAATTCTTCTTAGTAATTAAGAGAATCAACTTAATATTTAAATGTAAGATAAATTTTTTAAGTGGCAGGTTTTCATTTATATTTCAATAAAAATTCTTTAAATTTACAGATATATTACATTTATAATTATTTATACTATAACTGAATGAAGTTCATTTGATCAAATCTAAATTAATGTTACTTAATAGATGTATTTATTGACATGAAATTAAACATAATGCTTTATTAATATTGTAAAATATTCAATTGAAATATTTCTGATACTAAAGTTTTTAATTTGGCATGTTTCTCTTTTTGAAAATATTTTTTGATACATGAAATAAATATATTTAAAAATTAATATTTTTTTAGGCAGAAGTAAACAATATATTAAGAAACCATATGATACTCTCACATTTAATGTTGCTGTTTTGCTAAAATGGCAAAGGAATGGAAATTCTTATTTATTTCAAAGGATTTTAGAAAATTTAACATGTTATTCAGAAAAAAATTTAGTGGCTAGTACTTGATTGATGTTATATTTTGTATTTAAAAAATAAAAAACTTTATGGCCATTGAATGATCTAATTGGTTGCTAAAAATTATTTAACTTTAAATTAATTCAACAAGTATTGTATATGTAATGTAGTCATTTTTATTAAACATTGCTACACTCAAAAATTTAAGTGATTAGGAGACCTTGAAATATGTTTGATAATGAAGAAAGGTATTATTTACATTTCAATATTAAAATTTAATCATCATATTAATAACTAAATTGAATAGAACTATTAATATTAATTTTTCTAGACCCATTCGTATATAGCGACCTGATGGTCAAATTGCTAGCGCTTTGGCTTTTGGTATTACTTGCTTCAGGTTCAAATCCTGGCTGTGGCATGAATGCTTGTCAAACCATAGGTCTCGATCTAATTAGCCCAAAGTGTACATAAAATGACTGTAGAGTGACAAACCAAACCTTTCATATATAATGAATTTCTGTAATTTTTTTTGATAGTCAATTTCATATATAAAATCATTAAAATATCTTAAATACTGATAATTTTAATAAAAAATTATGTAAAGAATATATGTTTAGTATATTATATTTATCAGATTATAACTACATTGGTAATAATACAATGATATAATTTTATATACATGCTGTTCTTTAAAATTAAAATAAAAAAAATTATAAAAACTCTTTTTGAGTTTTTAAGCAATTTGACTAATAAACTGCTCAATTTCAAACTACAATATAATACTTGAAACTTTTTACATTATAATCTACTTAAGAATTTTCACAAAAAATAAATTACATATTTCTTAGTATACTAAATGTGATTAATTATAGTTCTAATAAATTTTTGTGAATAATTAAAAAATGAAGATGAAAAATTAAATATTTCGTACATTAGAAAAAGAAATAATTAATATACATCTAAGAATCAAAAATAAATTCAGGTTTTTCTGGTTATTTCTTTTTAAATTGTCTACATCATTGAAAGGTTCATTTTGAACTATCCATTATATTTTAATCTGGTATACTATTAAAAATTTGAGGATTGATTAAATAAATATCTCTAATTATGTTCACATTTAATGGTATTTTTTAGCCATCTCCAATGTGAAATCAACATTTAAAAATAATTTTTATTTTTCATTTAAATATATTTCTCAACCATGATTACTAATATATAAGATGTCTGAAATAAAAACTACCTACATAAGTGAGTATTAGAAAATTGAGCAAGAGGCAGCCAATTGGCTAGCTCTCTGGCCTTGGTACCACAGGCTTCAGGTTTGAATCTTGGCGGTGGCATGGATGTTTGTTAACGGTTCGGAATCCACTGTAGGTCCCGATCTTATTAGCACAATGTGTGCACAAAAATTACTGTAGAGTGACAAACCAAACCAACTGAGCAAGAATTTTGGTAGGCATTAGTACATCTCAACATGGATATCATTTGTGGCACGACTTATGTCTAGTAAGTATATGACCACATCATTTTTTTTGCTGCCTTACTAGAAAGACAATTCGTCCCAAATTTTCTAATGAATATGGAAAGACTATATTCTTGATGTATTCCCCTTTTCAGGGTGCTTACTGCCATTATTATTATTATTTTAATTGAATGGCATATGCCTTTCTAGATGCTTCACATCCTATGTTTTGAAGAAAAAATAGCATTCTAAGCTGAATGGATAAAGAAATGTGTAAATAAGATGAGTATAGTTAGCAGCTCTATTTAAATGAATAAATTGTAAATAAACTTGATGACTCACTGTATCTATAACAAATATCATTCTTCAACATGTATGTTTCAATGATATTCTTTTTCATAGTAGTACTTTGTTTATATTTTATTAGTAGTACGTTAGTGTAAATATAAAAAAGGTAGACAACTGTCATGTATCTATAATTTATGTATATTATATACCCATTAATATTTACTACATATACAAATATTTGTATATTTTTCATCTGTAAAAGTACAATCATTTAGATAGCATAGTACTTTTATCACCATGGAAATATGTCAATGTAACATATTCAGAGGTAAATAGAAAGAATATATATACATAACTTAGAAATTATTTACATAATTAAGATTATGTGAGTTAATATCAATTATTTATATTTGACTTATTAACTAATTCCTATAATTATTACATCACATATATGCAAAATAACGGTTAATATGTTAGATAAAAAAAAAAAGTTTAATTATAAAAGTAAAACATTATAAGTGCTAATTTTTATATGTTTATTATTATTATTACAAATTATGTCTTGCTGATGTTTTTAAACATATTAAAGAATTGAAAAACTTATACTTAATAATTCTTTTTTCTCTAGCAGCTTTTGGAATCACATAAAGTTCAAATAGTATTCATCCTTCTTACAGATTTTTTTTTTTATTAAGATATAAATCAATTAAGCAACAACATCTAAGAAAAGATCAATGTATTATTGCTTCTAACATGATTATTGAATAGATTCATGCATTACAAAAACAAAATAAAAAAAATATAGAGTTTTTACATCATTACTCATTTATAATGCTGTAAAAAAACTTCAAAATGTTAAATGCATATGTATATAGTACCTCCCTCCCTTGTATGAATAATATCAGCAAGTTGGTTTGGTTTTTTTTTTTTTTTTTTTTTTTCAATATTTTTTGGAAATTGACTGTCTTTTAAAAGAATACAGTTTATTTTTTTCCCTCTTGTAGCTTCTGAAATAAATTTGTTACATAAAAAGAATATTTATCTCCACAATATGTCATTTTTACTATCAAAATTGTTCAATTTTATTATATACACTATTACCAGAGCATTCAATAAAAGCCAATGCACTAGTTCATTTTTTCATCACCATCCAAGTTATTTGGAAAAAGTTGGATTTTTTTGCTTTTATTTATCATATAATCATTATAAATCACTTATTTATTGCAGTTGTTTTTGGCATTCTAAATTAGTGAAAGATAATTTATTTGTATTCAGTATAAACAGCTTACATATATGAGAATAATGGAACAATTCCTTTTTTCCCAATATCAGTATTTTTATAAAATTTGTTTTTAAGTTTACTTTTCTTTCAAGCAAATAAAAATGTGATTTTCATTTGTTTTAAGAGTGTTTCTTTATATGAGATGTATAATTTATATTTCTTTCAGTATCTATTAATCGTGTAAAATTTAGAACAATACAAATAATTCTAAGTAAAAAAATAAATTTTTATCATTTCTTTAATATATGTTGAGAATGGATGGTATATATACAGATAATTGATATACATTGAACTTAAAAGATTATGAATTCTTCAAATATCATCGGTTTTATATAACAGGATATCTAATGGACTGCTGTTATTTCCAGAAGTGATTCGAGCTTGGTCAAGATTACTTCTAATCTAAAGAAATTATAGGGTGGGAACAAAACCAAGAAATTAGGAAATTCTTAAAAATATCTAAAAATCAGAGAAAATTGCTGGCGAGAGTATTTTATGGCAAGACTGTGCATGATTGCCGATTTTGTAACCAAGCAGGCTTGGCAGCTCGGGTCATTACTCATTTTACAACAACCTTACATCAGATTTTTTTAAAGCCTGCTGTCCAGTTTAGGATTTATCTTATTTTTAGATATGTCTTTGAATAATGTTTGGTTTTACTTGTGCTCTATTTGTACTCACGTTAATTGCTTAAAACAATTTAGAAAATATTTTATTTGTGTATTAAGCCTAATTTTACAATTCTTTAGCATCTGCATTGATTGGAATTCATTATTTATGTATTTAATAACTGAAAATTAAGTCGATTACATAATTCAGGATTAATATACTTAACTAATCAAGTATTTAACTAGTAAGTGAATTATACCTTTAAGTAATACTTTAATTTATTATTTTTGTGTTTATTTGCTAATTCTGTTCTTAAATTGGGCTTCTATTATATGTGTACATAAAGGAAAAAAGCAAAATTCAATGGTATCGTGTCGCTTTTAAAAAAACGCACTCGGGGAGAATTGCCATTCACCATTTCATAACGTTTTACAGATTTCTTAAAAAGGAAGAAGACATTTGATAAAATAAGCTATGTAAATCCCTCTTAAAAATTGTTCAATTATTTCAGCAAAAGTAGTTATTGTGTAATAATTGGAGGGTTTACATAGAAACTTAATATTCTTTAATAGTTTTTTTTTAGGGTGCTGATTCTATTTTTTTTAAATATTTTTTTTCATATTGAATAATCAGTAAAAGAGTTTTTAATAACATATATTGTGCACATACAATGATTCTGAGTAGGGAGAAGGCCAGAAAAACTAATATAACTATATCAGGAAATTTTTTTTTCAGTTTCTGTAGCTACCCTGAATTAGTATATTCTATTTATGAGTATAATAAAATTAATAATTCAAATATTGGTTTAATTTTTCATGAATGCAAATTAAGGAGCTTGAATTGCATACATAAAATTTGAATGTCATGAGTTATAATTTTAACTTCTTGCTTAGATCACTAGGTATAAATTAATTAATCCAACTAATTATTATAAAATGCCAATCTGTTCACTAGTATCACATTAGATTCAGTATTACCTAAAGTGTACCATATAAAACTCATTTTATTTTTCGAGGGGAGGGGGTGCTAAGTAATTCTGGAACAGATAACCCTCTTAGCATCTGACCATTTGCACTTTTCTCCTTGAGCCAACATAAGAACTTTATTTACAAATTTATTGTGCTTCATGAACTTGCACTTAAATGGACTATACTATGCAGATTATACAAGAAATATATAATACTAATGGAGTAAAACTTCGTCAATAGTTTACTATGTGTATACAGTCCTGTATAATATTTACATCTATATATATTTACCACAATGTACTATACATCTGATGTTTGTTTTCTTCTTTTATTAGCTTCACGTTCTTCTCCAGTAATGTATGGTTGGCATTTCATATGAAATATAGGACATTTCACTTCACTTCTTTCATTTGTTATAGAACCAAAACAACTTTATTAGATTCGACATTTTTAATGCACATACTTATCATTTAATTATTGAAACTGATAATTAATAATACACTATAAAAATGAATTAGGTTTTACATAAAATTCTCAATAAAAAAATTTTATAACATAAATGGAACTTATTGCATGTTTATTAATACTGCGTCATATATATGCGATACTTTTATATTGTACATTTAGATACTTTTCCGGTTCTCGCAACTTAAAAACATGAAATAAGTGACTTTTATCATGTCTCCTGACATGCTCAATATAAAGAGGAGTTACGGTTGACTTTTATCATGTCTCCTGATATGCTTAATATAAAGAGGAGTTATGGTAATAATTTATGATTTCAACATTTTACTTTTAAAGCAATTTTATTCATACTCTTCCATTATATGTTTAAAAAATATATGAAATTTCTCATTAAAGTAAAATTTCAATTAAAAATATATATATATATATTGAGTTTTAAATTGTAAGCTGTAGTCAACAAAAGAGTTGCATCAAGTCTATATATATAAAACTAAAATACCCTATAATCATTAACAAAATTAAAATATGGAAAACTTTATTATCTGTTTTTCATCAGATACTAACAATCTGACAGCGATAACACTGGCAAAAAACGTAATGTATTTTTTTTCACATGCTAATTTTCCATGCAAATATTTGTTTTAAAAAATTTTTTTTACAGTGTTTGGAAAACAAATATATTATTTACAATTTTTATTATATTATACTTTACATAATAAGATTAATTTTCTTTTACTTGTTAGCAAATTTCTCATTCGAAAAAAACCTCTCATATTTCCATATGTAGTTGAAAAACTGGTACTGCTAACCCAAGAAAAATTAGCTCCGGGATACATAACAGGATATTCTCCCACTACACCAGGCCCGTCAACTTGCTCTTCACTTCCATTGTCATCAGTTATGGTCCAGTGTCGGGTTTCAAGCTGACAGGCATCGGTTTTTCGGGCATCCTTTGACATTGACATGCTATATAAAGTAATGAAACATTTAAAAGAAAGATATACGACAGCTATTTTTCTTGCATTCTTTTCTTTCCAATATATCCATCTTCATTCTACTCTTTGTTAGTATAAAGCTCTCCAATTAGTTACCAATGATCAGAATAAGTAAATTGTGATTTATTTCTTTAAAAATCTTTAACCATAAGTCAATAGGATCCAGATCTAATGTTAAGGATAATGCATTCATCTGACAAATTTAAAAATTAATTGCATGAAATTTATTAGTTATATGTTTAAACAAATCATATAAGTGCAAACAATGATATCTTTTAAGGGAGGGAAAAAAAATCTGTGATTACAGTCTCATACATTTAATATCTTTCAAAAATTATTAATTGATTTCCCTCCATTTTAATGATGTATATAAGAAGGTCTTATTACTTGGACAAATTTTTATCTCAGAACATTGAAGAAACAAGGTTGGTTACCATTTAAAAAAAAATAATTTATAATGTTGCTGCTCACAAGTAACTTTTTATCCATTATCATTCAAACACACTGCTCACTATGATGCTCAATAGATGTGAACCCACCCAAGTATAATTTCAAATAACATCATAAAATTATGCTACTCACTTTATTTGCCTTTTGTAGAAAATAAATGACTGCTATTTATAAACAACAACTTTGATTTTTCCACATTTCAATCTTCATTGAAGAAAAAAACAAACTATTATGTAAACAATATTTAGGGATATTAAAATTCACATATAATCAACATTAAAAGAAACCTTCACTATTGAATGAAAGCTTTATACTCAAAATAATCAAGCAAAAACTTACGTAATACGATAGGCATGGTAAAAACTTAGGTGGGCATATTGTACTGATTTCAGGAAGAAAACAAGTAGCAACAGAAACGGTTATTAGATTTGTAGTTTCTTCGGCAGCAGAATCATGAAGAAATCTGGAAAATAAAAATATACTTAACTATTCTGCCAGCAGAATTCATAAGATTTGTTTCATTAAGTAAAATCGAATATTTGATTAGCCACTAGTCATTGTTTTTCACCTGTTTATTATAAAGTTACTTCTTCCATGGTTATAATTTTTTACTCTTTGTTGCAATGTAATACATTTTATCAATCGGTCTTTAATTAAATATATTTCCAGGCTTGAATGCTTTTCTATTAAAATTACAAAAATAAATGAACTAAAAACAAAATAATTCAATAAAGTAAGAAATGAACACAGATTTAAACTTAATATAGAAGTATATATATGGTTTCCCGCATATCTAAATTTAAGTGTAACAATACAGTAACATATAAAAGAATGACAAAATTGTACTTGGTGATTAAAAATGCAATTTCTTATTAATACCGAAAAAAAATATACATAGCATGATATGATGATACTTAATTAAAAACTAAAGTATAAACATTTTTTTAACATTCTACTATAAAAGTGTAATTAGTAGAAACAAAACTGTCGTTTTTAATATTACGAAATTTCATAACATAATCAATATATGCAGTCACTGACCAAAATATTAGATGCACCACAAATTTTAAAAATATTTTTAGTGAAGTGTATGTAGTAAGTGTATTTTTTAGAGTAACATTTGTATTAGTCCTGTCACACAATACTATTGACAAAGTAAAAGTGCCCAGTACTCTTGTCACTAATGATGGAACATAATGTTACTTTTGGTAGAATGTTTCAGTCAAAATTATATAGTTTGGAGAGTAGTTTTCACCAAGATTCGTCAGACAAATTGGGCCTTGTTGGTCCTAATTTCAAATCTACTCATGCGGAAGAGAACTCTAAATAAAAAGATGTCCAAAAATAATTCTAAGAACAAATAACACTCGATTGACATGCAGCATGAATTTTAAATAACAATTTCTGATTTACAGATCTTTATCCTGGTGATCACACTTCCATTTCAAACGTTTGGATTTCATGTATGGGGGTCAACTTGGGTTTATGAACTGGTCTGTATACCCTGAAATTCAATTTTGCCAGTTCTGGTTTTTGCAGTTCGCTTTGCTACTGAAATACCACTGTTTTAAAGATCAGACTAATTGCTTTTAAAAATCGATTTTCAATACAAATTTTCTTCAAACAATTATCTAACCCTAGCATATATACAAATTTTTCATTGTATTTTCTTGACAACAAATCCTCCAATTAAATTTTTTTTAGATTCAGATGATTTATTGCTGTTCAGGTGATTATTTTTCTTCTTTATATATTATAAAATTATTTAAATTCTAAAAAGAAAGTCAAATGCAATTCATTAATGATTAATGCAATATTGATATGCATCTAAAAACTAGTAAAATGATTTGAACACATATTTTTATTTAAAAATTAAGGATGCAATGATGTGAAATTGATAATAAAGTGAATTGTATGAATAGACTAATTACAGATGATTCTGAGACATGTAATCTTTTAGAAATTTCATTCAAATTTAGATTCAAGAAATTTAGTTCAAAATTTTCTGATTCAATCAACTCTGTGTTTCTGTGCTTGATAGATGATTAAATAACTTATTTTACTATCAAATTAAATAACTCTACTTATTTATAGAAGAAAACATAATGTTATACAAACTATTCCTAAACTACCAGAGAAATGAAAATAGAGAAAAGTCCACTATTATCCATATCACAAGTGCAACTGAAAAACTCTTTGACGAATTCCTCTACATGTAGACGATCACATGACTGGTGGAAAATGCCAAAATATCCTACTGACATTTTCCTCCACAAAGTATTGACAATGCAATATAAATAGATTAATCTGAATAAAAAGATCTGGTTTATATTGTATACTCATACATAACTTTTGATTAATGGCATATCACAAAAAAAAAAAAAACAGGTGCATCTAATAATTGGCTAGGATCATAAGTATATCATAAAACCATAAAAACTATTTAAAGATGGAGCAAATTAATTTTTTTAAAAACATAAGCTACTGTTTTGAAAATAAAAAAAAAAAAAAAAAAAACAATTTAATAACTTTTGCTTTAAAAATACATTACTAAAAACTATGAGTGATAAATTTAGAATTAGTGATATTTCACAAAAATTTATAATAAAGCCATACAGCAGTTAAATATCTAAAAAAAAATTCTTATATTAAATAAATAGGTTGATATTTTCAATGTATATACATATATGTGTATGCATGTATACATATACAGACCTAGTAAAAACCCTGAATAAAATTTCAGAACAAACTTTCATTAATTATATGAAGTGTGACTCTGTGCTTAAAACCCATAGTTAATTACAAAAGAGAATTAAAAGGATATGAACACTTTTAACATAATTTTTTTAACAATTAGTCATTTACAACTTTGTTTTTAGTAATATATACAATGACTAAGTTTCTCTTACCTTTGATCTAATTTACTATGAAAAGTAATGATATTAAAAAAGGAAGGAAAACAAGGGTATTTTTATAGGGTTTTTTTAGCTTGTTCACACTTAATAGAAATTTATAACATGGTGTATAAACAAGAAAACACAAAAAGGAATTACAGGCCAAT
The DNA here is from genome assembly GCA_021605095.1 of Caerostris extrusa. NCBI lineage: Eukaryota > Metazoa > Arthropoda > Arachnida > Araneae > Araneidae > Caerostris > Caerostris extrusa. The sequence continues at coordinate 210,003 of BPLR01010294.1, read as the reverse complement.
GTAAAAGATTTTATTCTTTAATTTATTTAAACATTAACTTCCATAGTTGTACTCGATTAAAAATTATCTTAAAATGTTAATACAAAAAAGATGGAAACCTTATTGATTTTATCAAGTATTTAAAGATTCTTCTGATCCATAACATAGTTATCAGCACATTCATTTTTGAACTTCATAATTAAAAAACTTTTTCCTGTGTTTTCCAAAATTTCTGTCAATTAAATATCTCAAAACACATTTAACTTCTAACTTTGTGTGTAAATTTGGGGACATATCTCTTAGTAATGAGTTGATAAAAGATAATTTTTGTTAAAGACATTCTGTTATTTTATTATAGCAACTATGGATATGATACAAAAAGTATTTATCCAGGAAGCAAGTGTCCTTGAAATCCACAGTTGATGCAGGAAGCTTTTCAATGCCCCCTTGCAGTGAAACCATTCTTTAAAAAAGTGCAGCCCCTTCCACATACACACACTTTAGATATTGTACTTTAGATCCATAGTTGCTATTTCTATGATGGAAGTAATTGTAGTTAAAGCACTGGATGGTTCCTAATCTATGGCTGCATCTTTCGAAACGAAGATGAGATAGAGAAGTCATTTGACTTCGATGATCTTTAGGTTTCAGTCAATTTGAGAATAAAATTTGGTAGTAATTTCTTGTTCTTGTTTTGAAATTAGGTAAAGTTTGAGATTTTGAAAGTCAACCAAAGGTCGAGAGACTTTAATTGCAGCTTTGCTTGGCATACTAGATTTCAGAGCAGTGAGAAAAAAAATTAATTTTCTTGTTTTTAAGGAAAGTAATTAAAGACTGAAAATTCCTCTATAGGAAAGCATAATATTTCAAGTAATTCCCAGATAGTTTGATTTCTATTTCGTTCTTAAATTCCTTTTCCATAAAATTTAGAATTTTTATGATGTCTTCACCTAGTTGCACCAGTACAGGTGGTACTAGCAGAAGGTGGTTGGAAGTTCTCTTCCTCAAAATGTTCAAAAGAATTTTTATAGGCGTCTAGATACATATATATATATATATATTTTTCATCTGCTTTGCAGGTAACATCCTTTTTAATTTTCTCAACAAAGTGCTTCTTGTAGTGGAAAAAAACTTCCTGATCCGTATGGGAATCTTCAAGCAGCCACTAGGTATCGGAACGAAAGTCGAGGTTTCCAAACGAGCCCTGAGAAGAGCTGGTCCCTACAGTACAATCAACCTTCAGATCCACAGTAGTAGTAATCATGTCCTATTGAGGTATCAAAAATTGACCTATCAAAATCGAATGGATATATAGAATCCCATTGTGAGTGGAAAAGAACTAACATTTCAACTTCTTATTCGATCAACTCTCCTAAATTTAATTCCCATTAAATTTAAATTCAAAATAAATTAATGCAATCCAAATGATACTGTACTTTCCTTTGGATTGCAAGACATCATTCTTTCAACCAATAATTGAAAAGATATACCCATGATTAGCTCCTTCACGTTAATCTCAGCCTGGGATCCGATTCAAGAAATTTTGTTTAGATCAGGATCAATATTAAAAGCATACCACTTAAAATTTCAAGACTAGTCATTGAACTTTAGAACATTTCAGGACATTTTTTTTTTTTTTCTGGATTTTTATTTATTTTTTCTTTGGGAGGGGGGGATTTTTCAGGATATGTGCAAGGTCTGCATGTCTTGTTTTTTCCCTTGTATTTTAGAAGTAGCAAAAAAAGATATAAGAAATGGGAAACAGTAAATCCATTCATTCATCAATAAAAAAAAAAATTTCCAGTACAAATTCATTCTCTTCCTAAATGAATTACTTTCTTCAAAGAAATCTAAATTATTGATAAAACATTACAATATTGAATTTAAAAATGTATAATCATAATGGATAGAAAAATAATAATATACAGTTTCAGAAAGAATAAACATACAGATACGGCTGATCTTGCAATATTGGGAATTCCTCATTTTCTAAATGACTAGCATGTGCAGATAGCCAATCTTCAAAAGATGATCCTATATGAATATTTAAGCAAATAAACAATCATAAGAAAATTATACGAAGAAAATATTTTAAACATGTGACAGCAACAGATATACAGAAAATTGAAAAGGGTTACAAGTTTTATGTTTTCCCATTCTTATAATCCATTAACAAATTGCCAACGTATGAATTCAAATAGCTCATAGTCATAAACACAGTCCCTTATAGTTCGCTCACTGCAAGATTAGTTTTTGATGCAGAGTAAATAATGGGATCTTAATAAATATAAAGAACTAAAATTTAAATTACTTTATATTCTGAATTAAATTTCAATAATGGAAAAGGATTACTACTGGACAGATTATTAAAATGAAATTATTGATTATTTTTTTTTTTTAGTAGAATATGAAATTATTTAAATTCTAAAAAGAAAGGCAAATTCAATAATGATTAATGTAAAACAACAATGATATATTTTAAGTAAAGTGAATTGCATAAATGGATATAAAAATCAAAACTTTAAACTGCACTATGCATATGTAATGTCTTCCTTCATATAAATTTATCAATGTGTGTGATCTTGGAGAATGAAATGAGTCGGCCATCGGATATGAGTGGTAAATTATAGAAATAAAAAAGAAATACTTTTATTCAAGCTACTTTAGGTTATCCAATTTTGATAGACTTATTATAACAAAAATTATCACAAAATGAAAAAAATAAATAAATAAATAAAAGACATGGCCATGAACAAGTTACTTTCTATAACCTTCATGATATGCTGAAAAACTGCAAGATAAGGAAGTATAATGCACAACTTTTAAACCATGTAACTATAATAAATGTGATGTACAAAAGATTAAATTAATGACAGAGATTTCCAAATTATGAAACTGCAATATCTCGAATAGCCACAAAATATTGTAAAAATTCATAATTAATTAGATCAAAAGATTTAGCTAATTGAATAAAAAACAAAGTAAAAAAGCTAACAATTGGTAAATATGTGGATTTATTGGTGTGATTTAATTTTTATTTAACCCCATATAAAACTAAAATCACTGGCCCAGTATTAGTGTGAATATACACTTTTGTGTTATATTTTTTTTTATCCAACAATTGCACTAAATCTTTTTCTCATCTGCAGAAAATTAAATTTTCTAATACCATATACTGGACTAAAATAATTAAATAAGAGCATTTTGATATTTCTTTTCTTAAAATTTTATATTAAAGGAGCTATAATTTTATGAAAATATTTGTTGTTGAAATTTTTAATCTTAATGAATATATTGATTAATTAAGTAAAATAAAAATTTATTTATAATTATTAAAAGATCATAGAAATTCTTTAAAATAAGATTTATAAAACAAATAGGATTTGAATAAATGAATTTTTTATATTTAAAAATGAATAACTTTTTCATAAATGCATTTCTGGTAAGATTGACACCATAAATTTATACATAAAAAAAAAAAAAACGATCTATTAATCTAGCTGTAAAATACATTCTCGGTTAAAAATAACCCTCTTTTAAAAGTTTTTGTATTATATTAAGAAATATTAGAGGATAATCAAAGATTCATTGTTGCTCGATTTTAGTTAAATTTTTTATTTTAACAAGTTTTGTTGATAAGAAAAACTTAATAAAATTGATGAATTAGAATTTAAAAAATATATATATTAATATATGATATATTAATATTATATAAATATATTTTAATATATAATAGTATTATACAATATAACAACCTATCATATCTTTAAACCATTAGAGCAATCTTTTTTTTTTTTTTTAAAACATTTATTGTAATATGTATCTATAATTCAAACATGTATAAACATAATAAAATACAAAAAATAAATCAATAAATAGTAATTAGCAGGCCATAGTACTATTCAATAAAAAGACTTTTAAGTTTTAAATAGTGTTTAACTTATGTGGAGTTAAAATATAACACAGCCACAAATGAATTCTCAAATGACAAATGAATAAATGTTGTATTTCCCTGAAATTAAATTTGGATGGTACACTAAATAATCTTTCCTTATCAAAGAGTTGAATTTTTTAACTGATATTAAAATCAACTGATAACATTAACTCCTTGCTATCTCATGCTTCGATTAGTTAAACTCTACCTAATGCCAAGGCTGTGAAGCATGGCTAATAAAACCTGTCAAAAGCTCTTCCCTGTCCGAATAGTTGAAAAAGCAACATTTTGACAAAAATAAGTAAATCCTAATGCTGTCCTAAAAAGTAAGTCCTGACTCTATCTAACACTATTGTCAATTACCACTGTTAAAAGTAATAATTAATTATTAATTTTTGTAACTGAAATTACTAAGTCAATGTAATTAAATTAACAGTTATGTTAATAATTACATTAACTTGCTCAGTATTACAAGTAAATGAATGTCAGATTTTAACTATTATGAAAATTAGTATTTTTATTTTTCAAAACTTACCAGATATAAATGCATCAATAAATCTTGACCCATTAGCTGGGTCACCTTCTGATGGATAAAATATAGTATTGGGTTTATAGCCATCTGAATCTGTAACAGCTAAATATTGCGTTGTACCAGAATGAAGGCAAAGTGTTAATGGAATGCAACCAACCAAGCCTTCTTGTTCCTGAAATATTTTAATTAAATATTATTAAATACATAAAATTAGATATTCTGCAGAAAAGATTAATTCTACATTTTAAATAAATTAAGATGAATAATTATTCAATGTTTATAGTATAAATGATTAAAGGTAAAAACTTTTTGCTTTCAAAATGAACTATATGTAAATTTCATTTTATACTTTCTAAATTTACATTTCATCAATAAATATTTAATCTAAATTAAGAGATACAAGAATGCAGATTTAAAATATTTTATAAAAGATTTATAAAGTAAGATGTAATTACTGAACATTTTATCAGCATTCAAATAAATTTTTTTTTTTAAATCTTCCTAAAACAAGTAAGATTAACAAAAAAAGCTGTTCACTGTTTAAGAGTATGCTATATTACATTAACCAGAATCATATTTTATATGCATAGTTAAAAACTGTGCATATATAAAGAAATTAATAAAAGTTTTAATATTTTCTTATAATAAATTCTAAAATGATTTCACCATAATATTATTAAATAAATAAAACACTAAAATCCTGTGAAAAACACCAATATAATATATTAAATATTAATTCAAAAAAATGCTTTCATATTTCTTTAACTAGTTGTAAACAAAATCTTAACTCATTTTCCTCATCCTAATATACATAAAAATTCAAATTCCATGAAAATTTAAAAATTATAATACCTAAAAATTACATACAAATTTAGAAATAGTAGAAATAAACATGAAAATTATGATTTAAAAAGATAATAGAAAAATGTTAACATAATTTTAAAAAATGTATCATAACTATACAAAACAAATAAATAACAATACTAAAATAATTATTAAACATGTTATAAATGAAAATGTGCACAATATAATATTTAATCATTATATTAGTTTTAAAAATTTAAATTTTTATTATTTATAGTATATTTAAACAACAGTACAGTAAATTTTTATTATTTATATAACATTATTTAAATTTTTATTATTATATAACATATTATAAATTTAATTTATTTAATTGTAAATAGAGATTACAATATCGGACCAAAAGTTCAATACAGGTTTTAATACCGGTAGTAGAAATTTTAGAAAAAAAGATAGAAAACACAGGTGTTTTTTTGTTTTATTTACCAGTTTTATTAGAGAATGTAAATATCACAAAAGTATAAATATCACTATTCAGTCTGTGGTACTATTACAAATTTTTGAAATGTGATCTTAAAAAATATAATGCATCAATTGTACTATCATTAAGCCTGGAACATAATTTTTATGCAGAAATTACCAGTTGTCAAAAACACTCTTTCAGCACCTATGCTAGTTAGTAGTACTATTAGCAATGTGTGATATACTTTTTCCAAGTATGTACCTCTAAATCCTCATCTTCAAATAAAAACTATTTCTCGTCGGATTGTTTTGGATATAACTGATTTCTGTATTGTATTTTGGTTTGTTAACATTTTTTTTAGCTATCGCCAATTCTAATTTTTGTTCAAGAGACAATTGCTTTTCCCTATTGACATTAGTGTCATCATAACCTTCAATAACTGTACCAAATGGTGGATAGCGATTTTCTTAATTCAATAGAAATGCAAAAACACTCAAAATGGCAAACCATCATTTTACTTATAATTTCATTCAAAATTATCTTTTTTTTTTTTTTTTTTTTTTCAAAATAATCTAAAATCCCTGATGGCTTGGGCTTAGAAACTGTGCTTAAGTTTGTATCTTCATTGCAATTAGATTCTTTCCTATTTAATAAATTTGTATCATGTTTTTACGTTTTTAAATATGCATGGAGTCCGCTTGTATTTTCTCTATTCACTCTAATAACTCTTGAACATTTTTTTACATTGAACCACCATATTCTTTTCATCATATAAATAACGAAACCAAACCGAAGTATTATCAAACTGATTTTTTATGTTCTTTAAAAAAGTTATTCTTATTTATTATTATGGGGTATTATTTATGAGTATATATATATAATAAATCTGAAAATATGTTGAACTCTAAAGTATGATATGCAAATACAAGTGAATAACAAATTCACCAATTTAAAAAAATATCGAAATTTTCTTCACAACTACATCTTGTTTCCACAGATAAGAAATTCTAGTTTTCAGATAAGAATTCACGGATAAGAATTCTGAATAAGAATAAAAATTTCACAGATAAAATTCTAAATTTCTAGTAAATACCAAAAAACAGTATTTAAACTTGTGAATAAATGTATTACGAAATCATACAAATGACTCAAAATACTGGTATTCTGTATCCCGGTATACCAGTACTGCAATCCCTAATTGTAATACTGATAGTTGTAACCAAAATATAAAACACTTTTACTAACATTTAAATGAATAATATAAAATATTTCATTTAATATCACATATACTTCCTTACCCTATATCCATTTGAAATTGTATTAAGTTCTAGAAGACATTCACTTCTGTAATGGCCAGGTATGCTCATACTTCCCATGAGCCTAAAAACCTCAACTGTTAAAAATTTTAATATAAATAAATAATTTTTTAGATTTGTAAATGGATATAAAACTGAGTTTTTCATACCCTGGAGAAGTCAGATTCTGTCCATCATGAATGCGATATGAACACCTAAAATCTGGAGGAAGTTTTCCTACTTTTCGTTCAGCTTCATTAAGATCCTCCTCTGTAACTCCATCTAAATAAATAATAGAAAAGGCACCTTCAAAATTATACTTTTGTATAAAATATAAATGTTAGTAAATCATGACCAATCATAAATGTAAGAATGAGGGAAAACATGGCAAATATTGTACCATATTAATTTAATTCATTCATAAAAATGCATTATAGATGAAATTAAAAAAGATAAATTCAATTTAAAAACATTAGACATAAAATTGGAAATATTGAAACAGGTTTCAATTTGCAATTTGTAAATGTCAGTTTGTTGTTCGTCAATTGATTTAATTTCGTTTGGTTAAGGCTTTCTTAATTATTCCATTGTTCAGAAACTTGTTTTCTTTGTCGTTAGATACTTCGAATTATGAAATCCATATCAAATTTTAAGCAATATACATATATATAATCCCAAGCCAATAAAAAATAGTGGAAAGATATTAGCAATAAAACACTGAACTTATAGACCCAGTGAACATTTTGTATGGCATTCGGTTAACAGAAAATTATTGAAATATGTAAAGTCATAAAAATACCTGTCAGAATTATAACCAAAAATTTAGATTTTTAATCATTAAAATTATTTGTGATAGTTAGAATAAAAGTCCTTATTTCTTTCATATGATCGTATATTTTGTTAATTCTCATTCTAACTATGAAACATTGATATCAGAACTTAAATATACTTGCCTTTAATAGATTTATAAATTGTTGGACAGTTAACTTTGAAATATGAAATAATTCTATCCCAAGTTTGCTTAAGATGAGCATAACAATTAATGTATGCACCCATGTCTCTGTACCAATGAATAAAGTGATCTTCCCATTTTCGACCATAGGGACGGCTGTAAATAAATTTTTAATCAATCATATAAAAAAGAAAGGATGATGACCATATGAAATATCATAACAATAAATTTAAAAAATACTACAAGAATTAAAGTAACATAAATTTTCATCTTTAAAGTGTAATCAGCAACTTTTCAAATAATTAATAGATAATTCTGACATATTCAATATCATTCAATACTATTACTATGCAAGAGAAATCATTACTTTTTTTTTTTAATTTTTAAAACTATTAAACAAGAAAAATCTTTTTTTAAAGGTAGATTTAAAAGAAACTTTCCAAATGTCAAAATATTTATAGACTTTGTTAATAATAAACTATATAGAGAAATAAAGTATTTATAGCCAATAAAAAATTATCTTTTAACAAATATCTGAAAACATGTTTGAAAAATGAAGACTCAAAACTTAAAATTCATTAAGATTAATTCATTAATTATATCAAAATTTCTAGAGCCAACAATTTCAGCAAATAACTCACCAGTCAAAAAAAAGACACCATGATGCGAAAATTATAAAGAAGCTGTTAAGTTTTCACAGGCACTGCAGCCATCAAGTAATGTGTGCTCAACTGAGGGGTGCATTAAATGATCATAAAGCTGTAAAGTTCAGTGAAACATTTTCTTTCATGTGGGAAATACGAATAGAGATGGGTAAATGCAAGGGACTGACTGAGTGGCAAAAAGACACAATCATATCTAAACAAGCCATGACCATGAAAAGAGTGAAGTTTCTCAGCAGACTGTTCAATGTGTCTATAAACACCACATGTGGCGACAAAACACAACGTCAAAACTGTGGTCAGAAAATCTTAACCAAGATGCATTTTATAGCTTGTGAAACAAAATCGCTTCCAAATCTGGCAGGTACTGCTTCTGTCAATGAATGAAAGTTCATCCCAACCTATTTGTAAGAAAGAAAGATGCAATGGAAACTTTGAGTCAAATACATCACAAGAGGCCATAAATTGAACATGGACAGTTAGTGACTGGGGAATGTAATATGGTTCGAAGACTCATGTTTTTACTTTTATTCAAATGGCGCACAGCATTGAGTGCCTCAAAGGCCAAATGAAGCATTTTATTCTCAATATGTGGAAGATCAGGTTTAAGAGAGATGTGGGTCTGTAATGTTTTTAGGGGTATTTTTGTATTATGGATTGGCTTACTTAGTGACGTAACAACATGAACTAGCATGATTATTTTAACATTCTAGATTATCAAGTGTTGCTTTTCAGTCAACATCATGATGAGTATGCTGTTGACACCCCTATTTTTAATGATGACAACATGCGCCACTGGTAAGAATTAGGCGGAGGTTCAATTCACTGGCTTTGTTGTAAACATTATATCAAAAAACGAGAACAGTCAATGGCGTTTGTGATGTTCAGCATGTTGCCTCATTAGTTGAGCTACCTGATGAGAGGTTTCTGGGTTTTCTCCCATACGATAAGCAAATGTGGGGTAGTTTCCCTAAAGTCCTCCCAGAAGGCACTGTCCTTCAGTGACACAGAGCAGAACTCAGATTTCTAAATACAGGTGTTCCATAACAATAGAAGTTGCCCCCTCTTCCCTCCTTCCATGAGGGGATACAACAACAGTAGCAAAGTTCACAGGGCATGATGCATTTGTGCCTGGTTATGTGAACACTCACACACCCTGTTATACCTCCATTGGCCAGCAAAAATACCAGACAAACCTCATTGAAAATCAGTGGGGCATGTTGGAACAGAGGGGTAGCACACTGAAATCAGCATCTCTACAATTTGATGGATTTGTGTTATCAAATCCTCAGTAAGTGGCTTAAACTGGATGTGATGCATTTACAGAACCTTATGGTTCTGTAGGTGTTAGTGTCTTCTGAATTTGGCAACCACTTTCTTCCTAACAAAATCCAGGTGATTATCAAGTCCAGAGGCATAGTTACATGATATTAACTTAAAGAAAAACCTCACTGTGACTCCTTAAACCCCTCTATGAAAATAAACATACTTAAAAGGAATTAACATAAATACAAATTCTATGATTATTCATTTAAAGATAAGCCAAAATAAATATGAAGAATCAAATGCTGAAAAAAATTATCAGCACAATATTTTATTTTCAATGCCAAATCACATAATTTTAAGTTCAGTCATCATCATCAATTAATATTCTATTGCTCAGTCATACTATTTGTGGTAATTTTTTTTTCAGAAGTCTCAGTTAAAATTAATTAAAAACATTGGACACCTAAAGATACTTTTTTTAATCTAAAAATAATCCATAGAGCCATATGCTAAAAATAAAAATTAAAAAACAATAAACAATTAAAAAAAAAAAAAAAAGTTGAGAAACTGAATGATGACAGGTGAAAAGGTAACTTTTTGCAAAAAAAAAAAAAAAGCGAGATACAAGGATTTTTAAGTATCAGTATGTGTGGATAAAATAAAATGCAATATATGTGCTGAAATACAATAAAAAATACTTTTCAAGAAACTGAATACTACAACATGAAAAATATTCATACAATTTTTTTAAAGTTTAAAATATAAATAGTGCAAATATAAAAATGGAAAGGTACTAAAGTGTAGGTATAAAAATAGAATTTTATTACATGTCATGTTAATGAATGAACAGCCATGAATTATTTGTGAATCATGCAAGTGTGTATTATATAATGTCTATTTTTAATCTTACACTTGGCTGTACACTGCTGAGGATTATAATCAGGAAACTACTGTTCATTAAAATTTTTAAAAATTAAAATATATAACAAATTTGTAAATTAAAAACAAATATGTCTAAACATGATGTATGGAGTCTGTAGTAATGGCAAAAATGCACGAAAAGAATAGAAAACCGAGATTTGCAAAACCTGGAGCAAATTCAAATATTTCCAAACAATTTGCAGTATAAAACAATTAAGGCAAAAAAAAATTATAATATTGCTGGAACCAAAGACCTTCCTAAACATACTTATAGATATAAAATTCTGATGATACTTTGAATAAAAAGACAACAGAGAATGCAAAGACAATAAAAGACAATAAAAAAGACAAAGAGAATGCATATATATATGCACTGAGAAATATATATATTAATATACACTGAGGAAAAATTTTAACATATAATTTGTGGATGATAAGCAGAAAATTAAGGTACTCAATTTTAATTTTTAATGAAACTAGCAATACAAATTTACCTATATTTTAAAACAAATCCATCTATATTTTAATACAAATTCACATAATTGCATTTAATTACTTACAAGGTTTGGAGCCAATATTTTTCACACAACTTCTTCCAGTGCTGCTCTTCTTTACTCAATTCATAATACCTTTTATTTAATAATCTGCAACTAAAAATTAAACAAATTGTGTATATCGTCACATACCATAAAATTCATATGAATTTCATTTATATTCCATATGGTCCTAAATATATATTTTGAAATCTTATTTCCATAAATTTTAAGTCAGGAAAAACTGATGAAATACAATATTTGATAGCAGTTTGTAATTTCAGCCTGTTTGAAAATCAAAATAATACTGATATTCAGTCGGTAGGAATACATTTGATTAAATATTGATCCTATTGTAATAGCCAGAAACTGTATGAGCTTTCTCTAATGAAAATTGCAGCTTGATCACAGCAGGAGGTTATGTTAAAATATACAAAAAAATAAAAAAACTACATAGGTACTTTCGGTTAACAGAACATTAGACAAAATAATCACAGGCATGTCAAGGATCAAAATCTTTTACAACAAATCATGACTTATTACATTATGTTTGATAATGATTTGGTCACACTTTTACATTCCCACTATGAGAAAAGTACTGTCATATATCTATAAGTTTTAAAAGCTTACTAAAATCCTTTTAAATTTTTCATAGAGAAAAAAAATCTATTCCATGTCTTTACCCAACTACTTTGGCTATATAATATTAGCTAATAAAAATGTTTTGGGGAGCTCAGTTTTGTTTTTTGAGTTCCAACTTATATTTGCAGTTTTTACCAAGTCTTCCCCCTTTTTTTGACATTTCCGCTACTTCCCCAGGTTGAGTTTCCCAGAAATTCTTGAGTCAAAATAGATAAATATTCCTCATTTAACATTTGTAATGCACTGGTGAATACCAAAGACAGATAAACCATTTATCATGATGACAAGCAGTCATAAAAAACACATGTTCGCCATAAAAATAAGTAACGAACCAAACTGAAATGATTGTCTGTTGCAGATAACCCACTTGATACAAAAACAAGACTTGATAGTGTGGAACGCAAAAAATAACAGAATCCTCAAATTCCTAAAATAAATTATTGCTGAATTTTCCTTCCAAATGGCTTGTTATATTTAAGACACATTGCTAATTATAAAGTTTATTTTAATATCAAGAATTTGCAAATGCAAATGATTGAATTGATTTGAGGATTTTTTAGAGTTTTATTTAATACTGACAAATAAGTATTAAAGAAAATTAATCTGAAATATAAAACTGAACAACTTCATAATATTAAATGCAGAGATCAGAAATCGCAATTAATTTTTTATTGATGATTATCCTCTTAATTAAGTTGTAAACAGATATTATATAGTAGATCTAAACAATTATTTAAATAAAAAAAAGGTTAAAGGTTATATTTAAATAAAGAAATTCTTACTACAAATTTAGAAATCTTTCTTCTTTAAATACCTTCTGGGGAAAACCGTCATCCATCTTTGAAAAACTTACAATATCATTATTTTTTAAACATGCATTGCAAAAGCTGTTTTAAGTACATAATTAGATAAAAATACAAATTAAAATAAGCATTATTATCTCAAAAAATAGGAATAAGAAAAATGTGGGATTGCAATTTTTTTTGGAATACTTATTGAGATCATAATAGAACATTTCATAGCAAAATTACTAAGTAATGTAATTGTTATGATACAAAATTATATTTTGTCTTACTTTTTTAAATCGGAATAATCAAGGTGTGAAAAAATAATTGATATTATCTCTGCAGGTAAGTCACATAAACTAGCTCTGACAGACATTTTTAAAAATCCCTGGAAAAAAGTGTTCATTTCCACACGGAACAGTAAATGAATACAAACTGGAAATAAAAAAAAAGTTGCTATGTTTTCTTTTCCAAAACTTTATGGAAGTTACAGTTAGATAAAATCTGACATTAAATTTATTAAGTATAGATAAATTTTTATTAGAAAGACTGCTGATTAATTGAATTTCTTTATAATCAACGTAATATTTTAAAAATTGATTTTAAGTAAAATAATTACTAAAATTTATTTGTATATTTTTGAATCTAGTATTTGAAAAAAAGCGATGAGTCATGTCATTACAGAATATTTTAACTATTAAGAAGTACAAAAATAGAATAATATCTTTTATCCAATATAACAAATTTTTATTATCTAACAACCTGTTAGTTCTGTTTTCTAAAGGGAAGCAACTGTTGCGCATTACAATTCAAAGAGCCATGTTTACATTTTTTTATTTTTATACAATATGGCATCAAAGATACAAGTGTCGCCATTTTGTTTGCTGTTAGTCCTTGTTTCTGTGAAGTGTAAAGTGTATTTGTTTGTGTAATCTTCGTTGTGACGTAGGTACGTATCAGTGTTTTTAATAAACATCCAAAATTTTTAAGGTTTGAATTTTGAAACTAATGAAAGCTCACATGCGTTAAAGGAGTCACCTTGTTGATGCAATATACTTTTTAGCTCTATGCGGAAATTTAATCTTCATATGTAACCTTTCACGTAACGCATACATTTGATTCGTACTAATTAGGAAATACATCTTTTTAGGGATAAATCACTATCAAATAAGGATGAGATGACTCTCTACAACTTATATTTGTTTAAGTTTTCAAATATCTAATAATAAATAAAGTATAAAAGTTTTTAACTAGTTCACATCTTGACATATGGAAAGCAACATGTAGCAATTATTGATTTTATTTGCAAAATGTGTTTTTACTACTGTTTGTTACAACAGAATTATGCAGTTATATTCACACACAAAAATTTTTTAATTGATTTAAATGTATTGGTTTAATTTGAGAACTTTATTTTTTATAGTTATTTCTTAAAAATCTAATAATGCTGCATATTATATTAAATTTCTGTAAATTCAAATTTACATGCACTATAACCCGCCTATAATCTTATTCAGTAAAGCAAATTTTGAAAAATTAGCACATTAATATTTTTTTTTTTTTTTTTATTTTTTTATTTACATTAGTTGTGCCTAAAGATGCAATGAAAATGCTGACTTTATTCAAATGTAGGTTATATCACTTGCAGGATTTTATCATAATAACCGAAGAATTTTTAGTATTATGTCTCTTATTTTATTTAAACAAAAGTTTTCACAATATTATATATCCCATATGGTTAAAAAATAACATTTGAATTTATGCAAAATTTGTTACAAAAATGAGTAAACTTTGGGCTCTAAATCATGTTATTGATGTATGTATTCATAATCTGACAAAAGTTTTCATATATATATAGTGAAATATTGAATAGTTTTGTCATATTTACATTTCTTGATATTTGATCCCTTAAATTTAATTTTTTTCTAGTTTAAATAAATTTAATATATGTTCTATATGCATATTATTCAATTTGATATGAAAATTATATATATTTTGTATAACAGTATTATATTCTGTATTTTATATATTGCAAATGCATTCCTCTGCGATTCATCGTTTTAAATGTAGATTAATAAATATTCTGATGAGATTAGTTCTGAATATGCTATCTTTTGATATTATCTAATATCAATGTGCATTTCTTACTTGGATAATATAATCTGAATTTTATTAATGTTTCATTCAAGACTGGATGATGTTGAAATTTCTAAAATCCATATATTGTCCATCTAATATCTCAATATTATAGATATATAGATTTAAAACTTCGAATATGGAATTTGTTTTTGAATCATAATTAATGAAATGGAAGTCTAAGCTTTCCTGGCCGCTAAATTTTTTTAAAAATAGTTATTAATGATTATTTTTTAATGTATATTATATCCATTTTAGTTTATTTCACCTTTAATTTTGTTTACAACACAAAATTATTTCATTTTTCAAAACAAATTATCTCTTTTTTTTTTCCTATTTGATTATGGATATTTCATTGAAAAACATCATTTAGTGCTAAATAATTATTTACATTCATTTAATTTTTACCTAGACAACTTCAAAGAAGAATATCACATTTTTTTCTTGCATACTAAATAAGTAAATGTGTTTAAATATTAAATTTGACTATATAAAAATAAAATGTTGGGACAGTTAATTATTAGTAAAGAAAAGAATAGGGAAATTAAAGTTATCTAGTAGTATTAATTTTAAAAGTGCCTGTTAGTACACAAGAATAAATCACTATAAAATATTAAGCAAAATTTAGTCATATATATAAACTTACCAAGTAGAAATTGATTGAGATAACAATATGCAAGTACAAAGTTCTATGAGACAAATTTATATTTCTGCAAAACAAATAGATAATTTTTATTCAGAAACATGTGTAGGAATTTAACTTTTTAATGACTTTCATTTAGGTTTACTATAATAAAATAAAATAAAAATACCTTTAAGTTTCTAAACTTTAAAAAAATTAGAAAGTGTGATTAAGAATGTTGTGTAGAAAGCTTTTTACCTAAATTCTTATTAGTTTCACAATTTTTTTTACTTAAATCAAAAATTTTATTTTTAAATAAAATCAACACAAAAACTTTTCATTTTGTTAACATGCTTATTCATTATAAATTATGTATATAGGAAGATATATATCAGAATAATAAATATTGAAAATCGCCGGATACATCTAGTGATATCTCCAAAGTGGTTATACCAATTTCGAGCATCTACTATTCTGATGTGGGAAATCAAAATAGTTTCGCCCACTCAGCTTGGATTTGCTGATAAGCTCTAAAATAGTTGCTTTGGTTTTTGAAAAATCAATATTTCGATGTTATAGAATATTAATATCTTAAAATCAGAATTTCGTTAACATAAGAATAATGATATGCAATTTTTTACTGTCATTATTTTGATATATATCGATTAGACCTAGTTTCATTATTTGACTGACTTCTATTTACTTATCAAATCAAAATAATTTCATAATTTATCACATAACTAAAAAGTCAAAATAAGTGTTAATAATATTCCATATATCAAAGACAATGTATGGATGCTCTCTTTTTAAAATAGATGATTCTTCTGCACATTTCAATTTAAAAAATGTCATAAAAACACAAGTTTTATTAAAATTGTTGGTATCGAGACAGGATATATGACAATTCTTGTTCAGAAACACCTCAATAAACGCGGCGAGTTTTAAGAGGACTTTTTTTTTTTTTTTTTTTCTCCTGTAGACAAAAGTAAAAATGTTAATTAAATACATAAAAAATTTCTATTTTAACATTATCAGTATAAGATATTGAACTATAATGAAGATATGACTCTCTGAATCTGATAAAGAATCATCATAAGCATTTTCCATATGTGCCAAACTTTCTGATGCAACAATATTTTTATTCTTTTCTGCTTGTGAAACTTATTATTTTGATTTCAAATTATATAGCAAAAATCTTTGAAGTATATTAACTCTTATATTAAAAATCATGTATTGAATGGTAAACAACTATTAATAAACTCTTTTAATGGTTTTCTATTGCTTTCCATAACATATACTACTGTACCCAAAAAGTAAGACCAACTTTTTCAAAAACTCTTTCTTTATTCTTCCAAATTTATTTCATCGCCTTCAAAGTAATCCCTTCCGGACACAATGCACTTATGGCAACATTTTTTCCAATCCTCAATTCATGCTAAAAAGTCATCAGCTGGGATGGCCTTCAAAGCGTGCGGTGATTCGTGTTTAAGAGAAAATTGACTCAAAATTGTGTCCCTGGAGTGGTCATTTAAGTTTTGGGAATAGCCAGAAGTCATATGGTGCTAAATCAAATGAATATGGTGGTTGTGGAACGATATGGGTTTCATTTTTTGGTGAAAAAGTCACAAAAATCAATGCAATGTGAGCTGGCGCATTATCATGATGCAAAAACCAAGAGGTGTCTTTCCATAAATGTGACCTCTTTTTGCAAATGAAAATAACACTCAAATAATATTCCTTGCAAATGACAAAATCAAATGAATATGGTGGTTGTGGAACAAAAAGTCACAAAAAATCAAAATGTGAGCTGGCGCATATCATGATGCAAAAACCAAGAGTTGTCTTTCCATAAATGTGACCTCTTTTTGCGAATAGCTTCATGCAAATGACAAATAACACTCAAATAATATTCCTTGTTAGTTTGGCCCGGCGGAAGGAATTCATAACCACAGTGATCGAAGAAAATGGTCAACATGACCTTGATTTTTGAGTGACTGTGGTGTGCTCTTCGGTCTGGCTTCACCTTTGTCACAATATTCGCTCCATTGGTCGGTTGTTTCTAGGTTGGAAGCATAAATCCAGGTCTTGTCTCCAGTTATGATGCATTTCAACTTGTCCTTATAGCCAGAAAGCATTGTTTCACACACTTCTTTTTCCTTTTTGGAAAATTTGAACTAAATTTTTTATTCAGTGTTTTCGGTACCAATCGAAATTTGATGCGTACAAAACATCTTCTAAAATGAATTTGACCAATCCTTTTGAAATTCCAACATCATCAACAAGGTCTCAAATTGTAAATCAACGGTTTTCAAACACCAAATCTTTACTTTTTTTTTGGACGAGAACTTCGTCGGTTTAGGTTGATGGTCGACCAGAGCGCTCTTCGTCTCCAATGCATTCTTTGCCTTCTTTAAACTGTTTATACCACTTGTAAATATTTCTTTCCAATATAGTTTGCGCACTGAATGTCTTCTGCAGCATTCTATATGTTTCCGCCCGTGAATATTCATCCGCAAACAAAATTTAATGTATGTTTGCTCAATTAATTCCGACTTCAAAAATCGACGAAATCAGTTTTAGCATCTCGCAAAGCCAAGTGTAACTCAGATACTAATGAATATTTTTATGTGAAATTTCACACAGATGTCAAGAACAGTGCCAACAACCTAAAAAGAAAAGAAAAAAAATTTTAATTTCACATGCACGGGAAATATAAATTGAAAATTGATTTTACTTTTTAGGCACAGTAGTAGACAAAAAAATTTTAAATGGTTAATTTTAAATGCTTGCTTACTGTTGTTTGTTTATAAAATTAAATTTCACTAACTATATTATGTTGGGGATCAGATTTTGAGATTTAGATACTCACTGTGGGGGCCTGATGGCCGAATGGCTAGCGCTCTGGCGTTCGGTACCACAGGTATCGGGTTCAAATCCCGGCTTTGTCCATGGGTGTTGTAGTGGTTCGGAATCCACTTTAAACCGTAGGTCCCGGTCCTAATAGGATTGTAGAGCATTGCGGGGGCATTGTTACTTCGCGTCCGTGGCTTACCATCAAGTTACACGCGCCCCCCTGGGTAATGCAAAGTGAGTAACATCGGTGCAGCCCTTATGGCGAAGATCAAGGTCTATTTGCCAGCTGCATTAGAAGAAGAAAAAAAGATACTCACTGTAACTTCAGATCATAAATACTTCTAAGTAATGTTATCTCTTTAATCAGTATGAAACCAGTAAAAGTTGTTAAGTCAATTTTCAATGTAACTCGCTTAAATGGAAAGAAACAGTTACATTCTAACATGATTTCCTGATCAAATTTTGATGACGACTTATAAGCTTTTATTAAATTCGCCTTATAATGTTTATAGTGTTATGTTCAAAAGTTGAAAATAGTAGGTTTATATTATATATTTCCTAACTATTTCATAGGAAGCTATTAAGTTCAAATTTTGACATATACCCACACTTCTTGTTGATGGCAATGCATTATTATTCTAATAAATGAATTTTGGTAGATTACTTCATGTTACAAATATATTTTGTAGTCAATAAGTAATTTCATTCTAATTGTAGTTTTCTTATTTTTACATCATTCTAATTACATCTATGGGTTTTATTTTAATCTCTGTTTTACCAGGATTCAACTTCATTTAGTAGGTTTTATTGTTTAGAATAAAATTTGACCATGTTAATTTCTAATTCTTTTCCATTAAAGAAACATCGCTTTGCACAAATATAATGTTTTCTAATTGTTGTCAATCATTATGCAATCAAATCCCAAGATACATTTGAAATGCTTAGCACGATTGCTTACATTTTGCATAGCAAGTTGCCAATAAAAATGCTTGTGTATATTAAAATTATTTTTTAATCATCATTCAGTATTCTTTTTTTGCTTAATCATTTAGCTCATCCTACCTATTACTTTGTGTATGTGTGGTGTGTTTTTAAATCCCCTGCTATTATTAATATTCTGGAATCATGTTGTAAGGGTTGCAGTGTAATGGATATGGATTAGAATAATAAAATTAAAAGTAAACCTTTTGAATAAGAACTTTTGTGCAGTGCTGCAGATGATTACCAAAAGATAAAATTAACCAAGAAAGAGTATGAATATATTTTTCGAGTTAACAAGCATATGTTGATCTTAGCATAGTAGAATAGCTGGAAAGACTTGGTAGATTTTCACTAATGTACTTTTACACAAAAAAGATAAATTTTATACACACTGAAAAATAAATCTAGGTTTCCAACTAATTGATTAGAAATCATCTTTCTATAAAAATGTTTCTCATAATAAGTAAAATTAACTTTTGTTTGCAATGCAAAATAATCAACAAACTAAAAACAGAAAAATTTATTATATTGTTTAATGGAAATGTGAGATTAAATAATTCTCTTCAATTCTTCTCATTCTTTGCAATATTAATTATATCATTAATAATAGTCAAATTGAAACAACAGAATTACTTTGTCAAAAGTATAAGCAATTCTTTTAATTTTCCAAGTTTCTTTCAGAAAAATTTTCTTATATAAGAATTTAAACATGAATGAATGAAAAAGATAATTTGATTAAATTTTGTTTCCAGTTGTGATAAAATACATCTATCTGGAAATTTATTCAATAAATTTTAACCTTTTTCTAATGCAAAATCAAATAAAAATATAACAATCTATTAATCCTTTGATGGGTCAATCTTGGTCAAATAATTTTTGGAATATTCAGAGTACATTTGATCAATAGATAAATAAAAATGGAAGAATCCATTATTTGGATATTATCACAGCAAACATCCCCACTTTTATTCATGCTATAATTTAAATAGATTTTGTAACGGAAACTATTTAATCCCTTAACATTCTTAACTCGTATAGGAAATCATAAGTAGCCTTATATTCTAAATTACTATGTATGATAACTTGTATGGTGGGAGTTAATAGAATGTATCATTGTTAATTGAACAAAGTTACATAATGAATTTCATTATATGAAATATAGTAAATGTGCACACTTTCTAGCTGACTTTAGAAATAAAACCGGCTAAAAAATTTTGGTTTAAAATCAAAATGCCTTAATTTTAATGCTGAAGTTTTAATTTTATCAATTGCATATATAAATCCCAAGATATCAAATTCTTCATATCATTTTTGCCTTGAAAAACATTCTTAAAATGTTTAATATTGTAACAAAATAGCATGACCAAAAAAAATGCTAATTTCAAAGAAGCATATCTTCTGATTTTCTGCCTTTCTTTTTAATTTTTGTTTATAATAAAATTTCTCTAGGCATGTAAAATAGTAACTTAACATCTGCTTTACTAAATAAAGCTTTTTTTTTTTTTCCCCCTATCAGTGGTGATTGTCATCCTGTAGTGCTTTATTAGATTGGAATTGTCCATTTTCAAGTAAGTGAAATATATAATTTTTATATTGGGAAAAATGTGCATGTTTGTTTTCTAACTATAAAATTTTCAATAATCCTAAAAGAATTTTGTAAAATATACTACAAATGCATTGTTTAATGAATACAAAATAGTGTTTTTTATTTTTTTAAAAAAGAATTTTTTTAGTGTTATATATGAAGGGAAAAAAAATCATAACTCTCTCTTAACATAACAATTGAATAGTGAATATGAATAGTTCTTATTTTGGGTGACAGCTTATTCAAGGCTCAAAGAAAGAATTTTCAAATTGAAAGATTGAGGGTTATTATAATAATAAAATATTCTTTTCTTTAAATTTCTCACAAAAAACAAATTGATTTTATGACTGTTAAATCCTACCTGCTATGGAGATATAGTTTACAAGCTCTCTCCTCTAAAGAAGTTATAAACCAATTTATATTTCCAAAGTTACAGTTGGAGTATTTATAGCCGCAATAATAAACAATATTATAATTGCTTGATATTGGCTGGAAAGCAAAGGTCCAATGTGAATGAATCATCTCTTATCAAAATTTTTTGACTCTAGAGAACAGTTCTCATCCATCCAAAACCCTAATGTAAACTATATTTCTATTAATAATTTTAGTAGTTTGTCTTTTATAATAAATATGGATGTAAGTTCATTATATTTTTAATTAAACATAAAATTATCTGGCATATATATTGCAAAATAACTATATTTAAAAGTTTTCATGTTGATTTAATTTTAAAGAAATGAATTTTATTTAGTTTATGAATTGTTGGTATTTAACTTTAGTTTGCCTTTCAGGTAATCTACCATTATTTCTTATTTTTTATCTGTTTAAATATTACTTTATTTAAAAATTTTTATGATATACCTTTTTATTAAAATACAGAAAAATAATTTATTCATAATAATAGTGCTTATAAAAAATTTTAAATTATTAAAGGTTATTCATGTTTGGGTTAATTAGATAATTAAAAATTCATAAAATCTTACTTTATTTAAGTAAATATTGTAAATTTGAATAGAAGTTTTGAATTTCAAGCATCCATACCCCAAGTTTTTAAAAACCTTTACATCTATGCCCCAATACACATACTATTTTAAAGGAAGCAACTGAAATATTCACTCATCCCGATTTGAAAACTTTTATCTTTTAAAGAATACAGTGTAAGTAATGTCTCTAATTATGTACATAAGATATTTTACTTTTTGTGCTTGTTTATTATTATTTTAGTTTAATTATTATTTTTCATGGATTTATAAGCACTTAATTTACTTGTTTTAATTTCTATTCTAAGTAGTGTAGTTTTTGCAATTAGTTAAAGCAATGTAATCTCCTCTTAAATATTCCTTTCGAAACTGTCATTCATTGTAAATGTTACAAAGAATTAATTGTTTAATAAACAATCTTCATAGTGTCTGATTAAAAATATTACTGTGTTATTAAATTACTTAAACAAAACAGCTACTTTTTTTTTAGTTTATACATATGTATGTACGTGTTTATTTTAATAATAAATTATGAAATCTGTATAGATATTCAATTGCATCTAATAAATTCATAAGGAGAAAAATCTCTGCGAACTGCATTTATACTAAAATATGTTTTGTGCTAATCTTTATTCTATGAATTTATAAACAATATCCATATAAAAATCTAACAATTTGATTTCTCTGAAAATATCTTTAAGAGCTGTAGAAAGGAAGGTCTTACAATTACTTTATTCAGTTTGTGACCAGATTTAATTTATCTTATTTAATAATTATTATTAAATAATAAGTAGTTAAAGAATGATTTTATTTATAAATTAAGAAAAAAATTCTCTTATTAATTTATTTGGGAATGTCACTGTCTGGTAATTCACTTATAATATTTCTTTGTAAAAATGTAATAAAAACATTAAAAAACATAATTCTGTGTTCATGAACAATGTGATATTTGCTTTTATAATTATATGTAAAGAAAAATATTGAAAAAATAAAATAGTTTTTGTTAATAAGAAAGATGAAAAGAGATTAACTTAAATGAAAAAACAATTATATTTTATAGTTCCAAACCAGTATTCAGTAAAAGCTAAATATTCATAAAGATTTCTAGAACTGCTATGAATTTACAAGGATGCATATAACTAGTTGAAGAAATTAAATATTTTAGTGTTAAAACAAATATTATATTGCTGGAATAATTGTTTTGAAAATTTCAGATTATCCATTTTGAAAATTTTATGTCCCATATTCCAAAATCTATATCTTTTTTTAGAAAATGTTTGTCTTTGACAAAAAAAAAATATACTTACATTTCAATATTTTCATGTTATTTGTTAAAAATTTTTTATTTAATAGGCTTTATATGTTAAATGATAAGATATGCTATTGACTAACTTAAGTCCTTGACAAATTTTATATTACAATTTTATTGGAAAGGCAAGGAGAGAGTCCAGATTCTCACTCAGTTTAAGGAAATTTCAGCGATGTCTGCGATTCATTCCTGTTGTATTGTTTAATTACATACAGATTTGAGCAATTAGTTTTTTGGCTTAATTTGTATTAAAAGAAAATGCTAACAGCTTTTATAGGTTGTAAAATTTTCAAATCAAATGTTAAATGAAGTTATAAAGTTTATTACTGATGTTGACAAATTGTAGATTATCAGATTGCAAAATAGATATCTTAATGTAAAAATAAAAATAACAGCTTTGCATTGTTTTTACTTAGCCCATTTTTTACATTACATTCATTTTACTTTAATTACATATTACTTAAAATCCAGCTAATGTTAAACATATATTTTTGTTCACAAGAAACTTCAAAATTGGAAATTCACTTTTATAAAATTACTAGAAGACCCGGCCACGCATTGCTGTGGCTTTCTTGTATTTCGTTCAATTATAGTATCTAATAATTGGTAATTGGTATTGTTAAGGAAGTGATTGGTAAAGAATGATGAAAAGATCAAATTAAGGTTCAACGAATAGAAAATGTTTAATTTTTATTAATTTAATGAATGAGGTAGATAATGTTGATTTTTAAGACTGTTTTATAAATATTTTACGTAATATAATTTTTAATAATCATTACTTTCATTTAACTAAGAACTAAGCGATTTCTTGTTAGTCTGTCTTTCGTCGAAATAAATAAATTCGATGGTTTTCGAATACGTAAGCATGCAACATACAGCTGCCCATGGGAGAAACACGGATTCTGAGGTTAGATTTTTTTGGTGGTCGTTTACTGAAAATGATAATTGAAAAATACAATACAATTAAAATAAAATTGGGATATAATAAGAAAAGACTTTAAAAAAAAATTCACAATAAAATACAAATGCAAACGATCGTTTAAGGTACACGAACACCTTCGAAGGAATTTTTTTATCTTTGTACACATTTTTGGATTGAATGTATCTAAAAACTAATGATTTCACATAAAAAAATTTCATTATTATTTTTTTTTAATTTTTATAAGCTAAAATAAGGGTAAAAATGGCCAAAAATTAATACTGTTACAAAACCTGAAATCAAATCAATATTTTTTAAATTTCTAAGTTTGTATTTGTTTGTACTAACATTTTACAGTGAATAGACCTCTGGTAAATTTATATCTTTATTATTTTGTGCTAGTTTAAATGCTGTCGACACAAAATTCTTCCAAAATTTGCATGCAATTCCAAGTTTAACAATTGAAATAAAAAATATTTATGTAGCTATAATCATTTCAGAGGTCTATTTCCTGTAAATATTTATGAAAACATAAATACAAAGTTTTGTAGCATTTGGATCAAAATTACTTGTGCTATGGTGTTTCACATGAAAACAAAAAGCATAAAAATTCATTCTGAGAAAAAGCTAAAAACAACTTTTAATTAGATATATTACTTTTAAAAATGTTATAAATATATTAAAATGCCATTGAATTATCAAGTTCATAGTCTTATTTATTAAAAAATATAGTTTTGTTTTTCCTTAAAGCTGTAAATATTTTTGAGCTTTGTTTTGAAAAAGTTAAAATTTGCTCGACAAACTTTTTTTTTTTTACAACTTCCTGCTATTTGCAAAGGCTTTTTAATATGAAATGACCTGAATTTAAAATATTTAGCCTTTTTGCAAATGTTTTGATTAAATGTATTCAAAACCTTTGAATTTCACATAAAAATATCAACTTTAACTATTCTTTATACAATTTATTCTTTAAAATATGGATAAACATTGCAAAAATGTGATATTGTTGCAAAATTTTATAATTCAAAAATAAATAAAACATGAATAGTTTTTTCCTTTGCAAGTATTTTTATGCTGGGAATATCCTTATGTAGGTAATATACTGTTTTCAAATTTATATCTCAATTATTTATACATTTTTTGTATGCTTAAAGTTTGTCGACACAAACTTTTTTACAAATTTACAAAAATTCTTAGTTTAAAAACTAAAATAAAAATAATTTATGAATTTAGGTTAATTTCCATGTTCTATTCCTTTCATACATTTAAAGAAAACTTTTACATGAAGTTTCAAAGCATTTAGAACAGAAATATTAGTATTATGGTGTTTTGAATGAATACAAAATGCATAAAAATTCAAATAAGAAATAATTAAAACCAACTTTTAAATATAAATAAAAACAAATGTACATACATAAAAATGTTATTGAGCTTTAAATTCTCCTTTATTAATATAAACACTTATTTATTTGTTTTGTTTTCTTTAAATAACTTCCAACTTAAAAGTACCATTTATCAATTTTTCTTCGACAATATTCAAATCACTCAAATTCTTTGTTTTTCAAATAACAAAAGTTTTTAAAATAAAATGTCCTTGATTTTCAACTTGCAACTATTATAATACCTTTTATAAAATTTTAATGTTATCATTATATTAAATAATTGCAGAGTTTACTTCATTTTCACACTTTTCAAAAAACCTTGAAAATTCATCATCTTTCTTTAAAATTATATTGTCTATATTATATTATCTTGTAGATCACATTTCATTTTAGAATTCTTAATCAAATACAACACATGTTGACAAACTTTAAGCATAGAAAAGTTCAATGTTTTAATTCACAACTTTTCCTTCAATATATTTTATTCAAATTCAAACTTAGAAAATAAAAAATATTGATAATCAAATCAGGTAATACTTACATACATTTGATTTATTTCTCATAGAAATAATATAAATTTCATACAATATAATTTTCACAAAATTTAAAGTAGTACATAAAACAATAATATTCAGAACAAGAGCATTTTTCGGTTATGTAGTACAGGCATCGAGACACGGCGCCATCCTTTTATTGTGGTATATCTTTCTGTCTGTGGTGGAAACAAACTTTTTACTCCAACGATGAAATTAATGCAAATAAGAATTCTGCAATTAATTATCGAAATAGCAATAAAATAGTCATTAGATTGTTCGAAAAATGAAGCTACGAATTACTCTAATTGCAGTATTACAACCCTAAAGAAATTGGCGAAAATTCAGGGTTGCAAGATTGGCGCCTTCCTCAATGGTAGATTTTAAATGATTTTGCAATTAAATACGAAAAAAAAAATCTGAATAAAAACTATCCTATCTCTCAAGTTGGAACAACACATTTAAAAAAAAAAAAAAAAAGTTAAAATCGGATGGTTAGTTTCGGAGTTCATCGCGAACAAACATCGTGACACGGGAATTTCAGCCATCTTTATTTTTCTTAAAACAATAATAAAGTTGCCAATTTTGCTTAACTAAACATTAACAATACGTTGTTGCCACTACAATGGTTTGCCAAAGAAATTTTAAAAAATATTTAGGGGTGGGCCACTCTTATCACTTAGGGGTTTAAAAAATAGATTACGACCGATTCACAGACCTACCAAATATGCACAAAAATTTTCATAAGAATCGGTCAAGCCGTTTCGAGGAGTTTGGCAACAAACACTGTGACACGAGAATTTTATATATTAGATTTTTCAAATAATTGGTCGTTGTATCAATATCACAAAATTGCTTCATTATATGATATATAAACTGTTATTGCTTTTCTCGCTGAATACCTCTTTGCTCAAAATAAATCAGAAGCATGACTTTTATTTCCTTTCACTTAAAAGATTTTAATATATGTGATGTCTATTCCTTTTTTCTATCTTCTCTTGTTTGCTGTCAAATTTTAAAATGTTTAATCATGGTTGCATATGTGTATATCAAAATGATAAACTTGGGAATATAAAGTATAATAAAAATTAGTTAAGATGGTTTATTAAAAAAAATTAAGATACTTTGAAACTGCACAATTATATTTTTGGTATTGTATAATTTGAATAATTAAAATAACATCAAACGATAAAAAAAAATTTTAATTGCAATTTTTTTATTCCACTTTCACAGTTGAAACTGAAAAGCTTTTTAAAATGTGGTTTTATAGATTCACCGCTATATTTAGGTGAAACAAATTAATTGTAATGGAGTCTCATAATATATATATAATCAGTAAGATAACAGAAAATAGCTTTTAAGAAGAAGTATTTAACTAAAAATCATATGGTATAAAACAAATACCAAAAATAGAATGTTTAATTAATACTTTTAAAAAACTAATTTGAATATATGTATGTATGTATATATAATATCTAATTACATATTATGTCATGGTTGCAGTAGCCTATTTATTGCATTGCTTTATTTTCTTCAATTTATAACCGCATAAATTTCATTAATTTTTTCGACTGATATGATGTTTAATCTTCTTTTGAATCAAATAAAGTGCTACATCCTTATTTGACTAAATTAAAGTAATGTAGTTGTTAGGTTATTGGAGAATTCTAAAAAGCTTTTTGTAATCACTCTTATTGATTTATAACCTTGCACAGTTTACAACTGAGTTCAAAACACTTTTAAATGGTCGTTTTTGTTTTCTTTTCTTCATTTTATTTTTAACAGCCTCTACATGATATATTTTTCTATTTTTAACATTCTATCTTCATACATTTCAAATGTCATTAAAAGTATGTGTGATAAATTAAATGACAGTTTTAAGTCTAATCTAGATTGCTCTTCCCTGCATGTTTTATTTATTATTTTTGCATTTTTAAATCTTATAAAGTTTCTTCGTCTCATATTTTACATATGAATTTTTTTTTTTTTCCTTCTATTCTTAGTGTTATTGATTTTTACTTTTGTATGGCATTAGCATTTTTCATGAAAATATAGAATAGCTTATTTTGCGATTGAATACAATATATGTGCTCAAGTTTGATGTTGCATTGATGTTAATATTTTGTAATGCTTAATTTTAGCATGAATTCAATCCAAAAAGATCAACCTGATCCTGATGCCATCAAAATGTTTGTGGGACAAATTCCGCGTAACTGGGATGAAGCCGAGCTACGAAAACTTTTTGATGAATTTGGACCTGTTCATCAAATAAATGTTTTAAGGGATAAAATGACTGGGCAGAGCAGGGGTATGTTTACTCTTTTCACTTTTCCTCAGTGCTTTCGGTAGAATGTTTCTTAAAATTTGTAACCAATTTGAAAATCCAATTTGCTGCTTAAAATTTCACATATTGGCCGTTTGAATGTTTGTTCTGAAACTGTGGGACTGTGTCTTGTACATTCTATCTGACTAAGAGAGCAAGGACTCATTGTGTCTTATTGTTTTGCCAATCATCCTTGTTACAGATGTAATCTTAAATCCATCTTAAGATAACGTCTCCTTAATAACTTGCAATTTTATTGTTATTCACTCCATTGAAAAGTCTTTTATTTTTATGAAATATTAATTTGCCAATTATATTACATTTCTTAATTTTAACATCTGGGTATAAATGTCATTGAAAAAAAAATATTATCATCTTTCTGGAGAAAAGGATAAAAATACATACTATTTTATTGGAAGTTGCTTGCTAAATTTCTGTTGTTAAAACCTTCTTTTTTAATAATATTTATTTTATGTTTAAGTATTCAGATGTACAAAAACCCTTGAAAGCTTTTCTATTGCTGGCTGCTTCCATACTCTGAAAGCCTGTTTCTTTGTGTTCTTTTTCTGTGTAAATCTACTTTAAAGTATGCACTGCTTTATTATGAAGTAATTTTGTTTTAAGAATTTTAGGATTTATCAAAAATAGAATTAACAGAAGATAAAACCTTAGGAATTTTTAGAATTAATTTTTTAATGTGTCCTTTTTAAATCAACGTATAGTTCACGTTTTTATAAATTTGCTATTGTTGGTCATATTTGTTTATTATAGTCAGGAAAAGGGTGGTTATTTCTTTATTATGTAAATTTTGAGCTTCGGTTCTTAATAAAATTTTGCTTTTTCTCTTTCAGGTTGTTGTTTTGTTACTTTTTATTGTCGTAAATCAGCTGTAGAAGCCCAAAGTGCTTTACATAACATTAAGACACTACCAGGGGTGTGTATATTCAATATTAATATTTGTTAGTTTTTCAAAGATTTGTGTGTTACATACATCAATTTGCTTTGTTTACCTTTTATAATTTAATCTAGGTTTATTCTTTTCATTTGAATGATTTTTTGTTTGGTTATATTATTTTGGATGAGTTATTAATCATCAAATAATATAACATTAGTTGCAATTCAATACTTAAAAATTTTTAAGAGTTTTAAATATATAAATGGATGGAAATATCTTGTGTTTTGTGTTCATGTATATAACTTTATTTTATCTTAATTTATTGATTTTTTTTAGATGCATCATCCGATACAAATGAAACCTGCAGATAGTGAAAACAGAAATGGTAGGTGATATTCCATGTTTGAATGTGTATGTTTTTAAATTTAGAAGGTAAATGTGAAAACAAGAATTAATCATTAGCACTTATAAAATTAATTCTTTTGAATTTAAATGTAAGAAACTATTGGTTCTTAAATATCCATTTTTCATCAATGAGTTTCAATACAAGTTTAACTCTAAAAAATAACATTTTATGTAATTATTTTTATCATTTCTATTTATTTTATATATATATTGAAAAAGAAATTTTTATTTCTTTTGTGTTTTTAGAAAGGAAATTATTTGTTGGTATGCTTTCTAAAAAGTGTTCTGAAAATGAAGTCCGGTTAATGTTTTCATCATTTGGTCAGATTGAGGAATGTACTGTTTTAAGAGATATAAATGGACAAAGTAGAGGTATGTTTTTTCTATTTGAAAGCAAGTAAAACGATCTAAAAATGTTTGGATTTTTCCTGAATAATTAGAGGGCAAATTAAAATGTATATCCTAAAAATTTGTATTCATTTACCAAAATAGAAAATTGTATATTTTGTTTTCATATGAGAAACTGATTAATAAACTAATAG
This sequence comes from Caerostris extrusa, assembly GCA_021605095.1. NCBI lineage: Eukaryota > Metazoa > Arthropoda > Arachnida > Araneae > Araneidae > Caerostris > Caerostris extrusa. The sequence goes on along the minus strand of BPLR01010294.1, from coordinate 179,770 downwards.
CTGTAAATTTTATTACAGTGTTTGAATAGATTACTAAAATTTTATACACTTGACACTTATTATCAGCAATTTGCAATGTCAATGGTTAAAAAAATTTTATTGTACGTTTCATTCGACATTTTATGTATTTTCATTATGTTTACTAGTATTCTTTGTTTTCTTATTGCTGTAGTCTCCCCTTATGTTGTAGATATTCTGTATGTATTGAATTTCTAAATTGGATTATTAGTTTCTCTCTTTTAAAAGTTATGTATATGAGTATATATAACACAATCTATAATTGTGTTTTTGTGTACAGAGATGCCAACTAATGCAGATTCGGTACTTGCATATTAACGCCACCACAGCTACAGATTTGGCGGTTTTTAAGTGGCGCCAATCTACACTTAAAATTTTTGTGACAAATCATAAAATATATAAAACACTTTATTTAAAAACAAAGTAGTCAATTGGATTTCGGTGGAAAATGGGCCGATATAGAGTTTAATATAGATTCAAAATAATCTCTATTTTAGCGCATTAGCAGCTCTTTATTGGCGCAACTTCTGCTGCGGTGGCGTTAATATGCAAGTACCGCAGATTCTAAAAGATTTAATTAATTATTGCAATAACTATAAAAAATAATAAATTTTGGGTTACCTACAAAAAAAACTAGTGTTGCAATAAAAAATTTTGAAAGAAAGCAATTTTTGTCTATTACTTTTTCAGCTTTGTAAAATTTAGTACTAGTATATTGAAATAATTTGGTATAAATTTTGATGAATTTCCACTTAGTGTGTTTATTTTCATTCGAAAATACTGTACAGCCTATGTATTTTTAAAAAAATCTTAAATATTTTTTTTCTATATCAAATCTTATCTGTAATAAAAATTTTAGCACATATATTGATAACATAAAATTATATCTTAAGTTAACCTTATTTTAATGGAAACTTCCTTTGTTTGTTGGTTTTAATTGCTTGCTGCATCACTGAGCAAAATTATAAATTGCAGCTACAGTTCCGATTACACTTTAAGTTGATAATTTTGTAGTAAGGATAAATTTGAAGATAGTGATGTTTTGCATTTAAGTCCACCCCCACATCCATTACTAATAAGTATCAAGAACCTGTAAAAGTGTTATTTAAGGTTGGCATCTCAATATATAGAAATAGACTTGTTTAATCTATCTACAATTCCTTTAACATGAAAACTTTTTTACTTAAACATTTTGACTTCCCAGTTAAGCATGAGGTTTTTTTTCTCTGTAATTACTATGATAAATAGTTAATTCTGAATTTTTTAAATTTTTTTTTCTTATAATTTAATGTTGATTTCTTAGAAAATGTTTATTTTATGTGCTTTTTTTTTTCTATGATTTTGATTGTATAACATTATAGCCTAGTCCAATGGTTTATCCATGTAACCCCATTCATTGTACATATAATACGCAGTTAAAATTGTAATTATGTAATAATATAAGTATATTTTTGTAGGGTGTGCTTTTATTACATATGCATCCCGGCAGTGTGCAATTAATGCCATTAAAGCCATGAATCATTCACAAACAATGGATGTAAAGTACAATTTATTTCTGTTTAATTAAAAATACTAGTTTTTGTACCAAATTGCATAATTTTTTTTAGAGTATCAATATTATATCTCATGAAATTTTTATTTCTTTATATTTCATTTATTTGTTTTAGGGTTGTAGCAGTCCCCTTGTAGTAAAATTTGCAGATACGCAAAAAGATAAAGATATTAAAAGACAACAGCAAATGATGTCTAACATTTGGAATATGAGTACATTTAATAACATAGGCCTTGGTTCTCAATATATTGCTGCAGTAAGTTGTAGTAAATTATTTGTATTAATGTTTTTTATTATTATTTATGGAATAATTCTTAGTTTTTAATTTTGTTGCAATTTGACATTTATTGTCAGTTCAAAAATATTTGTTTATTGTTATTTCATGTTAATTCAGTTTATAAATTATAAAATTGTGCGGCTTTCCATTTTTAAAACTAGATTCAAATATGATAAAAATAATTGATGCTTTTATTTTATTTTTATGTTTTACTAATATAAATCAATATTTTTCTCCCCCTTTCCAGCAAACACAAGCAGGTAGCTACGGAAATTTTTCTAGTCTACCCCAACTTACTGGAGGTTTGTATTTCTCTTTTGATTATTGTATAATAGAGTTATAATATATTTTTTGGAATGGACATTTTAATTTTCTTCTTTCTAGGAATAAGTTCTTTAAGCATGCAGCAACTTGCAGCTATTGCGGCCGCCCAATCCCCTAATAATTCTAATTCTGGTAAGTATATGTTGGTTTTTTTAAAATAATTTATTTACAGCTAATAATAAATGTTTTAAGTACAAAATTCCCTTATTTATTCATATTTATTTTTAAAAGTATGCTTGTGACAACATCAATAGATGGTAATATTGAACTTGCATTAAACCTTTATGTCATAGAAGGCAAATAAAGAAATATTATATTTGGAACTAATCATGTAACTGAAAACTGTGCTTTCCCCTTTCTCTAAAAGCTACATATAAATTATCTGAATGTTCTGTTTTTTGAAAGCTACTGTATTTTCAGAGGATTTTTTTTTCTCCCATTGTATAATAAAGGATACTTATATAATATTACCTGGATTGATTTTTTTAAATGTTGGTTATGTATGAAATTTAATTCATTATACTCATCGTTTATCATTTCAAATTTTGATATTTGAACATCTTCACTTTTATTTTAAATTAATAGAAAGCACATTATATAGTTATATAATTAGTATCATATACTTTTTATTGTGCATATTAAGGTTCTATTTTTTATTACTAGGGTTGAATGCTTTAGGTTTGCAAGGTATTGGTGGCAGTAGCGGCTTGACATTAAACTCAGGAAATCACACACCAGGTATAATACCTTTTCTAGGTAAGAAAATAGATTTAGCATATTAATGGTAAGACTTTTTTTAAGCATTTTTTTATTTATAGTATTAAAAACGTTAATTTTTTTATGATTATATTCTAATCTATAATTTTGTAATGTTTCTGCAGATTCTGCCAATATTCAAAGTTTGGCTGCTTTAGCAAGCTTAACATCTAACAGTCCAGGTATGTGGAATTTTTGTCTTTTCAAAAATAAGGGTTGCTGCCATGTAACAATTAAATTTGATAGATTTTCCTACTTGTGATGCATTATAATATGAAGTGTTACAGTAAAATATTTTATGTTTTAGTTGGGATGAGCTCTATGGTGATGCAGAATCTTACAGCCTTAGCAGCTGCCAGTAGTAGTGGAGGTTCTGGTATTCATGGCCTGACTGCTACAGGTGACATAGCAATTTTTTTATTGTTATTATTTAACTGTGAAAATATGCTCCTACTTGTAATAAGAGGGCTATTAATTTTAAAAATAACAAATCATATTCACAGTGGCCTGAGATTCTTATATATGGTTTTCTAATTCAATTTTGCTATCAACTTATGCATGTCGTAAGTTCTTCATACTTATCGTTGTCTTTAATAACATGATGCCTTTCTACATCGTCCACCTACTTTTTACTGATTTTAATGTCCCATCTAAATCTGAGTCTGGCTCATCATTGAACATTTCTATTTCCAACCATAATTAAAAATTAATATTCTCAGCATTGGCACCTAGGAGGGGTGTCATACCATCTTTAAGCACAATATAAAGACTTTTTACCTATAGTTTTATCATGCCCATTCGTGATATAGATACTTGACCTTTATGCTAAACCCTTGCTCTATTCATTACCCTCTCTTCTGGTCTGGGATACATTGATTAGTTATTTTTTATTACATGTATGACTTCTTATTGTATTTCAGATTTTAATTTTAGTATTGTCACAAATATAGACTTAATAAAATTTGAACTAATTCTAACATCTAAAAAAAAAAAAAAAAAAAAAGACAAAAGCTCTATCATAAGATTGATAATGTCCTACTTATATTAAATGGAGAAAATGGCATTCAAAAAAATTATCATTGATTTATCCATACTTATAAATGCTGCTATAAAGTTGCAACTTGAAAAGCTGATAATGATGTAAATGGATGGCAAACTGGTTGGAATAGTTCTTTCAATTTGTTTTATCTTTCAAAGGAAAAACAAAATATTTGGTTATTTATATAATATATAAGGAATCATTGGAAAATTAGGAATTGTTGTTAATTAATATAAGGATTTATTATTAATCATAGATTACCTATACCTGTAGTTATTAAATATTCTATTTAAGAAATACACAATAATGCTTTTTTATTCAGATGATTAATAAAATGTTCATTTTCTTTGAATGATGTTTAAAAAAAAAAAATTAATCATTCCAGGTTTTTATTTATTTTTATGATAATATTCAGTGTACAAATAAGTTTCCACCATTTTTTAATCAAAAAAATATTTTTATAGGAAAAAAAGGAATATTTGTTTTATTTAGAAAATGTAATACCTTTGTCCATCTCTCTCTCGCTAAGGCTGTGATTTTTATCAATAGTCACAATAATAATCACTGCCCTAGAGCTTAGGCCTCATAAGATTCCTAAAATCTAAGCACAAAAAATATATTTTTAAAATGGTATTTCAAAGTTATTAATCTAAAAATTTACTTTTAATAAATGCTACTCTACACAATTTCCATTGCTAGCGTCTCCCTTTGGTCTATTATTCTCTTTAACAGAGTGGCACTCAACCTGGGGAAAGACAGGAAATTTTATAGCAGTCAGGTAAATGTCAGAAAATGTTTTTAAAAAATGCTGTATTTTTGGGACAGAGATTCTCGAGGATTAGTCTTCCTTCGACAAAGCTCAGTTTCGTGCCAAGATGGCTGTCTCTAAAATGGAGATGGTTCGAGTAATGTGTACAGCAACCCTTTTTTATTGTGATCACCTGTCTAGTTTTTCTTAATTAGGCATTCGATTATGATTGATCTCAGTTTAAATGTGCTTTCAGTAATGCAATTACAAACTTGTGCTTGTCCAAATTTGTTTGGGTTTTCCTTAATTTACGTATTATCAAGTAAAAATATAAATTTATGTTGTTTATATAATTTATGCAAATTGTTATTATATTTAATATTTTTAAATATAATAATAATTTAAGGACTTAAATTATAAGACTAAAATATTTGTTAAGCATGTTTTCGCTTGCCTTTAGCATCGATATTTAATTACTAAAAATTAAATCTAACAAATTATTTATGTATTTTTTTAACCTATTTTCAATTTATTAAGCGTAGAATATGTGTATGTTATAACAATATATCCTGCTGTGGTGAATTTCTCAGCATTATAATGTGCAGCTATTTTACCACCAGATGAAGCAGCGATTAAATTTAATCAGGAAATGGGATTGATTCTTTAAGTTTGTGATATTTGAATTTAAAAATCACAAAAATTGTTACAAATTTTGAAATATTAGAAATTAAAAATCCTCTATTTTTAATGTAGCAAGTGTGTAAATATAATTTATCATGGGTTTGCGAAGGTGTCTCCCATAAATGTATACACATTTATGCTAAGCTAGAATTTAAAAGTGTCAAAAATCCTTAAAAATATCACCATTTTCAAACCATGGACAAGAAACTAACCAGTGAAAAAATTACAACTACCAGTCTTTTTTTTTTTTTTCCAGTTTTTTATTTATTTTGAGAGGCGGCAAACTGTATAATAGCTTGATATATGAGGATGAAGGAATCTTGGCGAGGTTGGTAGAGCCATTGAGTGGGGGGAATGAGAATTCTCACTTTTCCCCAAGTTTTTAAAAGCAGTGTCTACATTTTCAAGATAACTTCCAGTAAAATGGATTTTTCATTGATCGCAATAAAAAAATTTTATCAGTGTAACCCGGTTTTGAAGTCCTGATTTTCAGGGTCTTAAGTTACAATTGATTAGTAAAAGGCTGAAAAATTTTAGCCATCTCTCACATTAACAATAATTTTTTTTTTTCCCTTAAAAATTTAGGGAGAGATTTGGAAAAAGAAGCATGAGTGAACATAAATTACTGTTGCTTTACAAAATTAAAGAGAAAATTTGTGACTATAAAAGGAAATCTATTATACTGTTATAGCTTGCGATTCTAGATATATTGATAAATAACTAAATTTATGTCTTAACAGAGATTTTTAAAAAAAAAAAAAATTGGATCATGGTGGGGCTCATCATGGCTCCAATTTATAAAAAAAATTTAATTAATTGTCCTATAAATGCAAAATTTTAAGCTATACAGTCAAACATCAGTTCAAAAAGTAAAAGAATATGAATCTGTTGGAGAAATTTATTTCACAAAGATTGTGTTGATACTTTAAAAACATTATGTTTAAAAGTATTAGAATGCTCTCTTAAATTTCCCATTAACCAAAGGGGTATCATGCCTGGATTCAACAGTTGCCAGTAACATCAAATTAGCTCTCAAGTGATTATCCCGTGTATTCAGTTTTTAATATCAATTAATTGGATACATGGCTTTAAAGGAGATATGATATATAAAAATTCTAGAGAAATTTGTGATACTCCTTCAGTACAAGCCAGTATGCTTGCATATAAACAAAGTGAAAGCAGGTTGGATGACTACATAATAATTAATTGGCCAAGCATTATTAGTAATTTGGAAGTACATGATTTGCAGCAACTGGTTCAACTGATTTTAACACTTTCTTATAGAAATGCCTTTGTTGAAAGGGGTTTTTCTATAGATTCTGAATGCATGGTGGAAAATCAGTCTGAAGAAAGCCTTGTTAGGTTGAGACAAATTTTCAAAAGTGCAAGCAGCTGGAATTCATTTTAAATGCCAAAGAAACAATGTTGAGTTATGTGAGATCTTTACACTCCAATTATGTTTCATAAATGACAACAAAAAAATCTGAAGCTCTAGAACAAGCAAAAATTGAATCCAAAAGAAAAAAGAACAGACAAGCAACTAAAGGAATTACTGAGCAAAAAACAAAAACTGCTTCATGATGGTGTACAGCAAGAAACAGCTTTGATAAATGAGGAAATTTAAGATTTAATGCCTTAAATATGGTTAGATTCTTGCTTTATGTATTAGCTTAGGAATTTCTGCAACGTTTTTAACTTTTAGGTATATCTTGTTCTTTCCAAATATGTATTGTACCATGGTCATCAGGGTCTAACTTTGACAGCATAAGTTAGAGTAATATCAAATTAAAAGCAGTTTAAAATTGAAAATTAGAATTTTAATTAAATACTTTACAAAATATAAATAATAAAGGATGGTACAATATGGCTTATTTTTAAGTGAATTTTCAGTGCTAAAAATATTGTATGTGCTGTATACTGTCAAAATTAATTTTGAAAAATGTCAGTATTTTTGCTATATCTTTGTAATTTAGATCTAGCATTAAAATATTCTAATGAAATAAAGTATAAGTTAAGATGTATTTATCCAATTTTACATTAAACTCGCTATTTATTTTCTATTCCTTCCTGAAATATATTGTAATAAAATAAATTATACAACATCCTCAACCTCGAATAGTTTTATATCTTTCTTAAGTTAAATGACATTTTATATGACATTTTGACCATCTATTCATAATTTGAAAAAAAAATTTCAAAGTCTTAACATTAATCACAGGTGTAGACTTTGCAAAAATGATGAGATTGGTCATAAATTGTATCTATTTGAATTTTTGGAAACCATCTTTATTTCGTGTGACGTATTAATATTATGGAATGTTGTCAGAAGTGTGTAGCAAATTTACAGGCTTTTATCAATAACTTTACATTGATCATTTAAATTATTTCAATTTTCAACAGTTATCAGTCTTGAAATATGAACTGCATGTGGAATATTAGATGGATAACTGTTTCACTGAACTAAGCTGTTTTCACTGAAAATCTTCTTCCCCCAAAGCTCATCCTATGATAAAAATTAATATAGAACATCATTTTTTTAGATGTTTCTGCAGGTCATTTTCCTCCCATTATGGAAAAGCAATTATAGCTTACAAAAATTCTACTACATTTCCAATAGGATTATATTTGAAAGTTGCATTGCATATTCTGGAAGTTTATCTACAAATGATTGACTCAAATTGATTATATAAGCTCATGGTGTGCTATATACCTATTTGATTTCATTAGATAAACTTATTTTCACGAATATTCTACTTCAAAATAAGCTTACTTGTAATTTTGTTCATCTGGGATTTGCATAGTGAATTAATTTTTCATCTTTAGTATCAAAGCCTTATAAATATTATTTTCTATTGTATTGTGAGAAAAGCAATTTGCAAAACTTTTTTTTTTTTGGAAATTGCTCTTCCTGCAAAATTTTTTTTGTTTGACTATCTTCATTCAGTAAACTTCCCAATATGCATTATGGTATCAATTAGCAAATAACCTGAACTTATTGTATATCTAATATGTGTATCTTATTTGCTTATATACCTTATTATAAATGTTGGATAACACAACTAAAACCAGAGACTTTTTTGTGATAAATATTGTCTTGTAAAATCAAACAAATTTATGCCTTTAAAATATGATACACTGATAGTAAATGGATAGTACAAGTTTACTTTATGTGTTGAATTATTAAACTTTTCAAAATTGGAAAAGATGTCATTAATTTATTTATTTTATGTTTAGGCAATATGTCTGGTAGCACCTCCAGTGCTAGTTCGCCTATGAGTGGAGTTGGTTCTGTTAGTCCTGTTACTAGTATGGCTTTAGGTTTAAACAATACATCGATTTCAAATATGGGAACATTCACAGGTGTTAATGGGTAAGCAATTTTATCTGAATAATATGTCTGAAACATAATTTTGTGGTATATATAAATTAAGTCCCATTTATCTGCAAATTTATAAAAGTTGGAGCTTTAACAATTATAATTTTATTTAATATTGATATAATCTTTTTCTGTGTTTTGTTTTTTTATATTATGTCTTTTGTATAATAGATGTAAAATGCAGGTCAGAAAATACAAAATAACTTCAAACATTACTTATTTTAATAGTTCAAATGTAATGGCTTACTGCCTGAAAATTTGATAGAACTGTTCTGATCCTTTTAGTGTTTTTGTCATGCAAGTCTTCTTGATAACATTTTCAAGCTTTTAGCATAATTTTTATCAAAAATTAACCTTAAATTACAAAAATTTTCAGTCGTTATTCATGTATATGTCTTGGTAAAGAATTCTTAGATAGAAAATTTGAGAATGGAAAAAGATAATTGTATTAACTTGTAGTAAAAATGAGTTTAATTATCATTGTGGGGTATTTTTAAAGTGATGCTGTCTTTTTTAAAGTTACAACTCTTTTATACATATCAAAATTCATAATTTTTCAAACAGTTGTAAAATAATAATTAAGCAATAAATTTAAAGAATTTTCTCATAAATTCCAAATATAAACAACTGTTAATTGTTTCAGATTTTTAATATTTCTAGATTTTTTTGTTCTCTTCATAATTTGTATATGTTTTTATTGAGTCTGACTCATTGTAATGTGTTCTACTGGTGAATAGGGTTGTGGTTAAATCCATCAGCAGTATTATTATAATCACTGTTTCAAAAACGAGACTCAGTGGCATTTGGGATGTTTAGTATCTTGTATGGAGCCAAATCAGACTTCTACCGACAGGTGCTCCTTTACCTCCATCCACGAGTAGACTAATCATTAGATGCCCGCCCCACACTGCAGGACACTGATGATGAATCACAATATATATTAAATCAATAAATCTTTAATTTTTTCTGATACATTTCTTGTGTAAAATTAAATTTTATTTAACAATGATAAGTTGCATTGGGTTACAGAAAATCAAGGTTTGAATGATTCCAATTATAATATTTTATTGGTTGTAAATAAAATAAAAAAATTGCTTTTGCACTACAGCTGCATCCAAATTTATAATAAAATTAGCAAACATTTTAATCTCTTTAATTAAAACACACACACCTTTAACATCATGGGGGGGGAATTCTGCAATAAGTTTATCTTTTATGAATGCATATAACCAAGTTAGAAGGGCCCCAATTATAATCCCATGAAAATTTTGGCATTAAAATATGCAGATTGCAATAATAGATTTTAAAATTTGAAATATAATATTGTACTTGTTAATAAAAGGTACTACACAAAAAAAAATTTGAGTTCTGTGAAAAATTTTAAAAGATGCATATTACAATTCATCAATATATAATAGTTTATTTTAAGAATTGTTTTTGTTGTTAAGAAGCCTCTGGTTTTGACTTAGTTTGCTGATACAAATAAATTCTTTTTTTTTTAGATTACATATATTGTGAAAAAAGAATCAAGAGTTCTTTACTAACCATAAACTAATTATTGCTAATTTGGAAGTTTATCAAACTGTTTTCCAAATTGTGCAGGCTGATTCTAAAATCATGGGACAATCTTTGAGGGATTATATTTATCACTAAAATAAATGCACACACAAGCAAAAATTAAATATGAAAAAGAAAAATACATTGTTTACCTTCAGAAAATGCTCAAAATTAAAATCTCAAACGATAATATAAGCTTGGCATTTGCAATAACTTGATTGGCTGGCAATGTTTGGTAAAGGAAAGTAGGTAGAGGACCAGTTATTAGACTTCAGATCAATTCCTTTTATACTGGCTATGAAGGCCCTTTATTATGGTTGCACATGCATAAAAAGAATATTGTGTCACTCCAATGGCACTATCAAGTTTGTTTGATTGGTCATAATTTTGAGCATTTATCATATCATATTGCTGTAAAAAAACATTGTTAGAATGTTGTAGAAAATAAAAAAATTTCCTTTTGCATCTTTTCATGTGTTTCCTTTAGACATTATTCCTGCCTATTTTGTATTTTTTGGATTTTTGTATTAATTTTTGTCTTTAGTGGGCTGTACCATTCCCAAGTTTTCTCTGTGATTTTAGAATTATTGTATTATATTTTGTGTGACGTTAAATGATTTAACTTTTATAAGTAATATTTCATCATCCCTCCTCTTGTTATTTTTGTATTTTTTTAAAACATTTGATATATTGTAGTTATTTTTGCACACAGGATTGGAAACATGACAAATTTAGGAGCTAATGGATCTAACCTTGAGGCTCTTACCCAAGCTTATAGTGGTATTCAAGGAATTCAACCTTTTACAAGTGAGCCTTGCTACTACTCCCTCTGCTATACATACTACTATCCCCCACCCCTAAATAATTTTTAAAATAACCAAAACGTAGGATGAAGGTGTTGAGAAGAGCTTTTATAAAATTTTTTCGTTATTTTTGTAAATTTTGTTACGGCTGAATGTTTGTAAAATTTTATGTGTGAAATATTTTTTGAGTGAATAAAACATAATAATTAAAAAAATACATGATGGCTTATTCTCATTCCTAATTTCTGAAATAAAAAGCATTATTTAAATATAAAATGTTTTCATATAAAAAGTAATTTAAAGATAAATTTTAACTTTAAAATATGCAAAAGAAAAAAAAATTTTAACTGTGCATTTAAGAAATAAATTTCTTGAAGTACTTTAATTTTTGTTCTTAGAATCACAAAAAGATTAATACTTTTTGCTGTTTTTTTTTCTCTTGCCAGTATTTTATTTCATATTTTCCATATTAATTTTCTGTTTTAAATAAGTACTACTTTCTTACTTTTTATAAAGTGTACTTGAAATGTCTTCGCGTAATAATTGAAACTTTATATTGCAGCATATTTTTCTTTCTTATGTATGTTATCTTTTCTTTTATCTTGTGTATTATTTTTGTCCATACTTGTTTTCTGTTTATATGTCTATTCCTCTTTATTTACATTTTTACCTGTTATCATTGTTTATGTCTTTTTAGTCATTCAACATGTTTTCAAAAGAGAATATAATGTATTAGCTTATTGACACAAAATATAAATCTACATTTTGCAATTGTAAGAAAAAAAATTATTTATTATGTTAATATTCTGTAAGATAAGAATCATAAACATTTTCAATTATTGCATTTTTAGTTAATGCACTGATACTAACTTTGGATTAAAGTAACTGATGCTTAAATGAATAATATTAATAATAACACATAGTTAGATGATTGTAAAGTACATGGTTTTACTAAATAAAAGTATATAGCTTTAAAAAAAAAAAAATTTTACAGTTAACTGCAAAATACATTATAGATGTTAAAAGACGGTTGTTTTTATATTAAGTTTCTATTTTGGTTGCTTGCAAGGTATGGAAAAAATTTTGGTACTAGAATTAAATTTAACATGGCAATATAATTTTTGTATATAATTTTATGCATTTTTTTCTGGGGTAGGGTATGCTTATTGGGATGAAATTAAATTTTAAAAATCTGATTTAGTAATTAAAGGATATGTATTAAATTAAAATATCTGCTTTGATGCACATGATTAATACAATGATCAAATTTTAATTGTTTATTTGCTTAAATAATTTCTTTAGTTAATTTAAATCCTATTTAATAAAGATTATAGAAATATCTATTAAATAAAGCATTTATTTACAGTCATATAAATCAATTTTAATCTATATTAGTAAAATTTAATGTAATCTTGTTATGAACTGAAACAAAAATAATCATCAGTATGTACATAGAGAAATCATTATTAAAAAAAATAATAAATAGAATGAACATCAAGATAAGTAAATGTAATCAGAGCATAATAATATTTTATATTTTGATATATTTGTATTATTTCAATTATAAAATTCAACTTAATAGAAAATGAAATCTTGGATATTTTGATGTTATGAAAATGTATAAATTAAGTTGAGTACAATTGGAAAGTTTTCATCGAGAATACATGGTCTTTCTCAAAAAATGAAAAGCATAAAACTCAAAATGATTAATAAATTATTTTGTACCTAATATGAAAACAATTTTTGTGGGGGAAGGCATAATTAAATGCATTAGATACAAAACAATTCTTATTCAATTTTAAGAAGAAATTATTATCAATCTCCTCTTTATTGCATCTAACATTCTATAACACATTTCGGCAAAATTAAACCATTAACTTGAATACCCTGCAAACAACCAATGAAAAACACTTCTTGTGACTTCTAACATTTGAAAATTATTTTATACTTACTATGTATTTTCTAATTTTTTTTTCTTTAGTAGTTTTCAAATTGTGTGTTTTATTTATAAGCCTAGTATTGCTTCCTATTTATTTTTGTTTTTTTATACACAAGTAGGATTAATGATTTTTTAAAAAATGAGCAAATGCAATTTTTGATTTATTTTTAATAAATATTTTGAAGATCATTACTTCTTGAATGTGCTATGATGAATTACAATAAATGTTAACAGAATTACTACAATTTAACAGAATTTTGCATTTCCTACATTCTTTTTTGTCTACAGATAAATTACAGCAGGGTTAAAATTCAACTTGGAAATGTATGACTTATGAATACATCTGGAAAAAAAAAAGCAACAAAATTGCAGAATGTCGATAAATTAAATATACATGTTCAAAGTTTTTGTTTAAAAAAAAAAAAAAATCTTACCAATTATTTTAATCTAGTATAATTCATTGATTGTAAAGATGTGAGATTTTTTATTATTCATTGTCCTTGCATTTATTCTTTGAAACTTTTATTTAAAATATTGCAGTTCAAGAAAAGAACTTAATGAAATACATATAAATTGAAAAATAGAATTATGCTGACTATATAAATAGAACTTGATATCCTGCAAGTAGCTATAGCTTATGTAGATTTTCTAATACTTAAAAATAAATTATATTTTATGTACATTGCATTTCATGCTATAGCATTATATTTTAGATCATACATTCTGAAAAAAAGCATCCAACTGCAATATTGATTTGAGGTATTTAACGACACAACTGCTGAAAAATAAAAAATACTGTTGTAGTCTAAATCAGTAATTTTTGACTAGTAGTCAGTTTTAAGGAAAAGGTATTGATTCTCACGCCACTGCCATTGATTCCTTTTTTTAACAAATTACCTTTTTTTATATACACTGTTTTTGCCACAACCTTCATGTTCATATTCTTATAAAATACTTGACAATTAATCATTCATTTAATCACCAAATGGCCTGGCTGTGGATATTCAGTGTCTGCATTATTTACAAATATCCCCAATTTAATTTATAAATATTAACTGCATCAGAATTTTTAAATTTAACTTAAAAGCATCTAATTTACTTTTAATTTTATTATATTCCTAAGGGAATCTTTGATCTTTATCTCACTGACTAAAAAAAAAAAGTTCCTGATCTGAGCTAAAACTTAATGGCTAAAATGCTTGAATTATAATTCACTAATTTTTACATATAGTAATGGAATTATTAATATTATATTGCTAGTTTAAGATAAATATAATATACATGACATTTCTGTAAAAAAATTACTTTTATAATTATCTCTTTATATTGAAAAATAAATTATTTATTTTAATATAAAAAAAATTTAATTGATTAGTTAATATGAAAAGTTATTTATTCTTTTAAAAATAATGTTTTTAACATTTATTATTACTTTTTATATAAAAATTATAGTTTTATAGTCAAATTTTTCTATTTACTTCCATTCATACATTATCAAAACATTTAAAAAACTGAATATACACTAAAGAGAGAAAACTTCAATATCTATATAATTTTGATGGTTGATTACTTAACTCAATTATTGTAAGTGTATTGTTTTTTATATATAGTGGATTTTTGCTTTTAATGTAGAATTTTATTTTAAATAGTCTTAAACTATTTTTTTATCTATTTTATAATTAGAAGTATTGTTATTGAATAAAATTATAATTTTCTTTATTTTAACTTAAATATCAACTTGAACTTATATTTATTTAAAAAATTTTTTATTTTACTCAATTATCTTCTTTTTTTTTTTTTTTTTTAGTGAAAAATTGTAAATTTTGAATTATTTTTGAATATTTAAAATATTAGTAACAAATTTTTCTAATTGAATTTTTGAAAAATTATATATTTAATAATTTATAAAAAAAACAAAAGATATCTTTAATTCCTTTTAATCAGTTCATATGAAATCTGTTTATAGACAAAATATTTGAACATTTCAAAATGTTATTACTTATTTATTGGAAACTCAAAAAAAAAAAAATTAATGTATCATGCTAACTAATTATTAAACTCTTTAAAAAACATTTATCATTTAGTGTTCTTTTTTCTGGATAAAAAAATATATTACATTTGATCTATAGTTGTCATTTAATCTGGTAATATAATGGTGGCTGTGTAAAGATAACTGAGATCATTTTTAGTTGGATATACTTCTATAAGTCTTTGTAAATTATAACTGCAAGTTTTCATACGCAGCATATTGGTCTGCATTGTCATATTTATTTCATTTACATTGAATAGACCCAGAAGAAGAAGTAAGTTGTGGAATATTAATTATTTACTATTATTATACTTCAAAATCAAGTCTTTTCTTTCCATTTTTGTCTCCAGAAATTTATTTTTACCAACCTGCATGCTGATATTCTTTTATTATTTCATTTCTTTGTTTTTTTTTGTTCTTCCTGTCTTGTCAAACATTTTCCAATTGTTTTTTCATCTTCATTTCCTGATCAGTAGGATTTGAAATCGAAGAAACAATTTGTCTTCAGTTATATTTATTTGCTTGCTTAAATCTTTTGTTCAAATGGCTGATTGTTAGCCACTTTTGTCCTCATTTCCATATTGATGTTCTTTTTTATTATTTATATGTTGGCTTTAAAAAATGTTAAGAATTTGTATATGTTATTAAAGTACCATTTTAATTTAAATGGTTATAAGCCAACTAATTCTTTTTTCTATATTTCTCTGATTGACAAACTTGCTTTCCAATCATGTTCAGCATTTAATTGATTTATTGATAGTTGGTTTATAGGAGAGATCTATTTTCTAAATCCTGAAGAGCCAACAACATAAATAGATCACTTATTGGAAGAGTAAGATACAACATTGAGATGATCACTGAGGTGAGGTTTATCATACTGAATCTGTCACATTCATAAAATGTTTGAGAAACTGTTTTCATGTGTGTTCTTAATAAAGTAATTCTAGAAATTCAATTTATAGAGCAAATTTGTATGCATTTCTCTTATCTTAATCTGCTGTTTTGAAACTTTTTTCCCTTGTTCTCTGTACATCTGTTTCCATTTATTAAATTGGGTTAGTAATTAAAAATTATATTAATTGAAAATCATAGTGGACATTAAATGTGTTGTGTATTCTGATCAATTTTGTTTTTAAATTCTAAAGTCCCGTCAAAAAAAAATTTTTTTTTAATATTGTAAATTTGTAAGAAAAATTTAGTTTCCTAATGTAAATCTTTATTGTTACTATTATTATTAAGATTTAAAATAATTTAATCTTAAATATTTTTTTTTTTAAATGAAAATCTTAGAGTAAAAGTTTATTTTATGTAGTTAGAAATATTTTATATCTTTTTTTTTTTTCTATTCTTTTTGAAAAACATGTTTTGATTCATACAGAGTGTGATTGCAATTTATTGTTTTATTTTTATGTAGTTATTTTAAATATGTTTTTTTATTATGTTATAATTAATTTCAATGAAATTTGATTTTTAGGTTCTTTCCCTTCTGTTGGTATTCAGCAACCTCAAAGTTCTCCTGGAAAACAACTGGAAGGTATATTACAGTGTACTTAATGTGTTTTTTCACTCTTGATTCTTCTGTATTTTATTTTAGTTCTGTATTCTTCTGTATTCTTCTTTTTTTTTTCACTCTTGATTCTTCTGTATTATATTTTAATAAGGCTGTTTCTCTTTTCTACTAAATAAATTTTGTAAATTTTTAAAGCATAAATAATTTATTTTTTAATTAGAACAAAAAAGTTAGAAAGTTAATTCTTTATTAGCATGAATTATATTTAATATTCTAATTTACATTTTTACTACATCCTTATTTTTTTTCTCTATTTTCATTTCAGTAAATGAAAAATGTTATGCATGTCATTGTAAAAGGGTTTAAATGGTTATAAATGTTCCTTTACATAAAGAGGAAGAGCAAAATATTTAAATTACAATTAGTGTTTAATATGCTGGTATTTTTTGACTCAAAAATTTAGTTGCAGTAATAAGTCTTTAAAAAAAATTCTTCACTGTTCCAAAAGATGTTGTATGCATACACTGGTATTTTTCTCTTGAATAAGTTTTTTGATGTTGAAGTATGGAATAATATATGCCATCCATTTTTGAAGTATTTTTTTAATGAGTTTTTATTTCTTCATATTTGTTTCGTATTCATATCACTATGGCTTGAGCATAGCTGCCAACTTTTGCATCTAGGTCATACAACGTATGGATTTAGGACACTCTGTGAAGTTGTACAAATGATTGACAAGGTTGTATATTTTCCTGTAAAATATGCTTTTCCAATTTTCTGAAAAATAAAATCTACATCCAAGGCATGTATTCTTATTACAAACAAAAAATAAAGTGCCCTATGATGAGGAATTCTCATGCTGCTTCAATAATCAGTTCTAGCATCTGTAGAGGGAAGTTTCCATTAACAATAAGGGATATATGTCAATTTAATAATAGAGAGAAGATATTTACAGATTAATATGAAGGAAAGTGCTTTCATTTTGCCTTTGTTTTTCATTGGTCTACATGCTAGCAGCTATTGGTTACTCAGTACTGAATGAATGCTCTTTCCCTTTAGCATGTGGTTCCATCTTTCATATGAGTTGTTCGGAAAAACCAAATTTTTATTGTCTAGATGTCAGTAACATTGTTTGTGCATCTTTAGAAACAGACTTGTAAAAACATTGAGCAAAAATTTGAAGACCAAATTAGCCATTTATGAACACTTAAACTCAATAAAGGGTTGAAACATGTGAACTGCATATTTATTTAGACTTGTGGAGTAACTTAAGTGCAAATGATTATATCACAATCTACTTCTTACTACTGAATCTACTTCATACTTACTTGAAATAGGGGCTTGAATTTTTGTGCTGTGTGTTATCTATTTCATTATGTACCCAGCAAATATATATTACTTTTAAATCAATTTGTATCAGAATCTTATTAATTTTTAGATTGTTTTTAATATAAAAGCACAGTGTTGTATGTGTTTACGAAATGATAAATTTTTAGTGTTCTGAAATGTTTTGAACATTTAACTGTAGTCAAATGCAAATGATAGTTTTTTTTTTTTTTTTTTTTTTTTTTAAATTCTGCAACTAAATCAAAGGCCTTGGGGAAATATTCCACATATGATAGTAAGAACTTTTGTGGTCAAAAAGTTTTGTATGAATTCGTATGTTTTAATTATGAGAGCCTTTTGTCATTGTTCATAAAAAAAATTATTTTTTAATGTTATATTATGTATGTTAATATTATTAGAAAAGTACATTACTAAATCATTTATTTTCTTTGCTAGCATTCTCATTAAATCAGAGCATCAACTTTTAGCTTATGCAGTTTTTTACTTACTGAAACTAAGCTTTCTGAAGTGTGGTTTAAGAAATGGATACACTTAAGATTGTGATCATACACTACAGTGTTCATGCCACTTGATTTAAATGTTTATTGATTATCATGGTTAAACAACAGTATACAAAGAAATATAGCACATAATGGTCAGTTTTAAAGATTTAAATAACCATATTTTGATTTGCAATAGCAACATTAGCATTGTACATCTGGCAAAGATGATCGTCAACAGCACGTGTTTGACATATGGGAAGAACTCAAGTTCAATCATCACATAATGATCTGCTGTCATAACTTATTGAGCCTAATAACTAGAGTTGAAGCATTATTTACTATCTTTTTAGTGCATCAAAACTGTTCATTGTTCACAACAGATCTACAGGACCACTTTTCAAACATATATTTCTGAAGTCAATATTACATTGAAATACAGCTAAGTTATGACAAAGACTATTGCAAAAGCTTTTCGAAGTTATTTGCAGAAAGGATTACAAAAATATTTAAATATTAGTTTTAGTCACCTATTTGGACATGTTTAAAAACATTTTTGAATTGTTAAATACAGAATTTGAAAATTTTGGAATATGCTAGATAAAAAGTATAGCATTTTGTTAACAACATATAGCAAATGTTAGCATGTATCTAACAAATTGGGAAATTCAAAGGTATAATAGAATTCATCAAAAAATGCAATTGCTATCTTCATTGATCTAACACTTAAATGAATTTAAAATAATAAGTTTTCTTTTCCATCAAAGAAACTAGACTAGCTAGAACAGTCATAAAGTCACCTGAATGTTGGGATGTCTGAAAAAATGTAATCGTAATAAAAAGTGGATTTTGACATTTATCTTCTACTTTTCTGTACATACTACATTGCATATTTTCATAGACACTATTGTTGTACATTAAATATTTGTTGCTGTTGTAATTATGTTATGTTATTTCATTGTATTAATTTCAAGGTTATGAATACTTTTTTTCAAAGTCATATTTTATATCTGGGTATATTGTGTATCTTACAAGTGATAGAAATTTCATCTTGAATTATACCATATATTTTTTACTATTTTAGGGCCAGAAGGATCTAATCTATTTATATATCACTTGCCACAAGAGTTTACAGATTCTGACTTGGCACAGACATTTTCGCCTTTTGGAAATGTCATTTCTGCTAAAGTGTTCATTGACAAACAGACTAACCTGAGCAAATGCTTTGGTAAGTATAAGAATAAGAAAAGAAATAATAAAAATAGCTATAATGTAGAGGTCATTCATAAATGCAAAAAAAAAGTTTTTATATTGCATTCAATTTAAATTTGGAATTGATCAACATCAAGGTAGATATAATGAATTATTATTTTTATCAGTTATTTATTATTTTGTTTATTTCAAATAATTGTTTTTAAAGTGCTAAAATAAATATGCTACCTGAGCCTTCATAAGAAAAGTTAGTTAAGAAAAAATTCCCAAGGTACGGCAACAGCACTGTCTTGACTTTTTTTTTTTTGTAAACTTTCCCTGGTAAAATACTGGAAAGTTCAGTCATCCTTAAGGAAAGATGAAATGTACAGTCAGGGGAAAAAAAACACACCCTTTAATAACTGTCATAAGTATCATTAAATCTTCACCTAAGCTATGTTGTTGTAAATAGTCTGAAGGAAACTAACTTGTGGTGCAATGCAATTGATTAACAAAATTAAGCTAACTGAAAATGTTTCCATTACAGAATCAATGTCTTTAAAGCTAACAACAGTAATTATGAAATTAGTATAAGACAATATTTCGTAAAGAAATTATAAATTTTGGAGTTATGATTCAAAATTGACTTTCCAATGTAAAATAAAACTTTTATTACTTAATGAATGATATCTTGGGATCTGAATATATATATATATATATATATATATATATATATATATATATATATATATATATATATATATTCCCATCATTTGAAAGAAAAACTCCTCTAAAATTAAAATCATATTTTTAGTCACATTTTTTAAATATTTTTAAAAACATTAAATATTAAATACTATTTAATGTTTAAATGAAATGTATTTAATGAAAAAAAATTATTATAACATACTAAAATTTTATGTAGTTTGTTTTTTATGTTGTCGATATTTAAGGTATACATTTTTTGAAAACATTATGAATAGTTTTCGATATATGAAAGAAAGTGTTAATTAGGGACCTATTTTTAAAAAATTATTATACACCTATTTTTGCACAAAAAATAATACTGATGTCATGTGCACAAGTTTGGAAAATGGAAACTTATGAAAGAAATAATTTAATTAATTTGATTTTTATATTTTTAATTAAATTTGTTATGCATTTAACTAGATTTTCTCATTTGAAACATATTTATTATTATTTTTTAATTACATCCATATTTTTCTAAAAGGAAATTATTGTATTTGACTTCATGAAATATTAATGGATAATACTTTAAAAAACACAAATAATTTTTAATGTGCTTCAGATAAAATTTCAAATAAAAATTATTCATGCTTTATTAAAGCTATTAGAATAAAATTTTTTTAATTCATAGCAGTTTGGGACTTTGATTTAATATAAAATTTGTTGCATTTATGTAAGAAATGATAAAAAATTTTTTAATTATATTTAAAAAATATATAAAGGATCTTTAAACATGTTCAGCTATTTTATATAGTTATAGTATGATTTAGTTTTTATATATAATTCACAATATTTTCATGCCTTTTTCCAATAGTATGTTTGTTTATTTTAGTATATTATATACTTTAATTTTATTTAGTATTGCCAGCTATATTAAACATCATAAAACATTTGTTAAGTTGTGTTGAAAAGTAATAAAGCATTATTTGAGGAAATGAAGTAATTATGTAATTTTAGAACAGAGTCACTTATTATTTGCTCTACACATCAATGATAATTTTAACACAAACAGCCCATCAGTAGATACTAATAGGTAGATATTGCCCACGGTAATTCTTTTAAAGGACACTTATATATACGTTAGCATGTCGTAAGTGGGAAAACTTTAAAAACTTCCACTAGGTAACGTGACTATCGATGTGAAATGCGTATATAGATTACCACAATAGCCATCAAATCTTCTCATTTCTAAAAATACAGTTATTGCATGAGGATGTATGTATTTGTTTTCTGTATAGTTTTTCAATTGTTCAATCTGTTTTACATTATTTAGTATGTATTTGTTTTCTGTATAGTTTTTGTTCTTCAAACAAACATACATACTTACATGCATGTGTGTTATGCATATTCGTATATAATTGTCATGTAGCTAATAAGCAGTAAAATCAAATTCTTATCTATTTGTGGTGAGTATTGTAATCATAAGCTTTCAGGGGCAAGAAAACTCAATGGCCATTGTCATGACTTCCATAACCATTTCTCATCACCTTTAAATTAATACATAAGAATTTATACATTAACCAAGAAACCATTTTCAGAATTTTTTTCTTAAATTTTGATTTAGTAGAACTTTAGAACAGAAAAAGAAGGGGTTAATAATATATTTTAAGTTAGTCTATGAAATGTCTATGAATGTGAAACCTTTTATAAAAAAATAACCGAATAAACCATTTTTTAAATTTAATTTCATGTTTAGTGATGTTATAAAATATTACTATATGCATCTACAAAATTTTATGTGCATTTTGTTGAATAAAAATTCTTTTATTTCTAATTCAAATGAAATCCATCCTAAAATTTAGTGCTTCAAACAACTAACTAGCAACTTACTTTCATTTAGGGAAATCATATAGCAAGAGTCATGCAATAGAAGAGTAATTGAAACATTAAAAAGTAAAATAATAAGATATGTTTATTAGCTATGAAATGTAGTGGTTAGTATTTAAAAATGAAAAATATTTTTATTAAATGATATAGCATAATATTTTTTGAAAGCTCTAAATAAAATTTTATGCTTAAATAATTTTATCAAAATTTCTAATGTATGTTCATGTTTTACAAAATTTTAAAATTCAAGTTTTAAATCATTAAAAGTTATTTTTTAATGAAGCGTTAATAATGAATTCCTGTTAATTCTTCTATAATTCTCTTAATAATAAATTAAATGCATTCCAATAAAATTTTAAATTAAATTATTTTATATTTCAAAAGTTTTTAGCTTCGAAAAAAATATGCTTTCATATTTAATTACTGTTCATATATTTAAAATATCATCTGTCATTTGATATAAGAAAAGTTTAGATTAATATTCGACAGAAAAAGCACCTTAATGAATTCAATTTGTTTAAGTAGATATTGTTTGCATGAAAAATTAATAATTTTTGTAAAAGGTAAAATATTCTCTGTAAAATGGATGGATAATTGATAACTTCAATTTTTTTATTGAAAAATCTTCCAGTAAATGTCGATGAGTAACCATTAGAAATTAGTAAGATATTTTTTTTAAAAATCGTTATTGCAAGAGGAAAAGTCTTATTTATAAAATATTTGTACAATTTATTTTGAGAAAATAGTAAAAAAATATTGATTTGTTATTAAAATAATGCATTAATAGAAAGTGAATCACTTATAAATTAACTTTAAATAAATTTTTTTATAACTATCATTAATTAATAATTACATGATAACTTGAAATATTACTTCGTTACTAAAAATTCTTTATTTTAATCCAATTTTAACTGTCTTTATTAATTCCTCTTCATGCAGTGTTAAAGTTATTTTAAATCGAAAATCTTCTTATCCTAACTAATAATCTTTCATTTAATTCCTTTCTAAAATGTTTTAAAAGTCATCTTTTAAACATGTTTTTATTAAATTGCAAGTATGCAAAAATCCCTTCACTTTCATCATTTCACCAAAAATTACAGAAAATAAACTTCCATAGTATTTGATCAGAGTGCATAAATCTAAATAACCAAACCTTTAATAGAGTTGCTTTGAAATAAAACTCATTAGTTAATTTGGTAAAGTTAAAAAACAAATAACAATCTTGAAGTTATTTATGTTGTTATTTATTGATGTTAATTATGTTAGCTATTTGATGCCATTCGCTTAATTTTTTTTTTTTTTTAATGCCTACAAAAAAAAAGTATTTTATTGGGCATTCTTATAATGCTTGTATTGCTCACTTAATAGGATTAGGATCATATTATATTGACTCTAAATGTTATAATTGGGATAAAATAATAAACATTTATAATTGTTATTATTTAAATAAATGATATTGAAAATATTTATAAATAATAAAATATTTATAAATATTTTTCAATAAAATGAAGCAGTTTTTCTACCTATTTTCTTAATAATCATAAGGCAATGACATAATATTAAGTTATTCAATGAAACTAGTAATTCTACATATGGATTCATTTCTGTAACTTTAAAAGTTAATGGAATTTTGACAAAAAATTGTGGAATATATTGTTTATGACACACTGAATTGATTATGCTAAAATCTTTTCTGTAATGTAAAATTTTCGAGTTAGTGGTCAATTAACCATATTAATTAATTTTATTAATCAACTACAACATACCATTGAAGTTAGTTCCCTTCAAGCCATTTCCAATAATACCACTTATGTTAAGATTTAATAATAATCGCAAGAATCATTAATTTAAATCTGATGTAATTGTTCTGATCTTTTTAATGTTTTGGGCAGGTTTTGTGAGCTATGATAACCCTAACAATGCCCAGAATGCCATCCAGTCAATGAATGGGTTTCAAATTGGGATGAAACGATTAAAAGTGCAACTGAAACGTTCAAAGGACGCCAGCAAGCCATACTGAATGTTGATCAATTTTCGAGCTTGCATGCAGATTTCCTACTGCAGATGTGTGTGTATATTCGAAGATTTTTATCCTGTCATTACTCTTTGTTTAAATATATGTTACAAAGTATATATTTCTGTTAAGATAGTATATTATTAATATTATCCTGAAGCATCCATGAAAAGGTTGAAAGCATACTCATACAGCATTTTTTTTTTATTTGTGAATACTTTGTGGATATGTATTTCTGTTAATATTGTCGTACAACATCATATCAAAGTCAGTTTTAGCCTGTGAAGTGGAATTTGTACATTATGATTATTATTTTCTTTATATATGAATGAAATTATTATTAATACATGTTTTTAAAGTCTTTAGATAAATATTGTTTTTCGTGCTGTCAATTTACTGTAAAGAAAAAAAATTTTTTGTTTTTATAGTATTTTATAAGGGTTGTGAAACAGCCACAATATATATATATATATATATTTATATGTAGTATATATATGTATAAATATACACATATATATAAATATATATATAGACATATTTTTAAACTGCTGAATGAAAATTTTGCTTGGTTTTATTTTTTATTTTATTTTTTTTTTTTTTTTTTTTTTTTTTTTCTTTGATAGGAGGAAGGAGGTTTTAAAACTGTATAATAAGATCTTGCATAATGTTGTGTTTTCAGTAGTGTTTATGGTTGTGAAACAAGTTATGTGGAAGCAGTATATCTGTAGTGTAGTTTTAAAAAGAGACTGATCCTCTAAAACAAATTAACTAAAGTGCCTCGTCTCTCTTGAAAGTTGCTTCCTTAAAACTACAACTATTTCTAGCATTTACGTGGAGAACACCAAACTTTGTTTTTGCCATTTCTCACTTGTTATTTCCTCCTCACACCTGCAAATCCAGAATATCTATCCTAATCATGGATGCTTTGAGGGCTGATTTATAGGTTCATTTATTATTGCATTTTGTTTCATAGTCTTGTAAATTTTTTTGTGAGTATATAAAAAAAAATTTAATTTAGTATATGTATGTTGTATGGTATGTTTGGTTGCTTTGTTAATTTGTGTGCAGTATTATTTTATTTTTAATGTAGTCTCATTGGTAATGTTAATTTGTTTTTTAAATGCACCAAAGTGAGGTGTTGTTTGTTTCTTTTTTTGAAAAAGCATTTTTTCGGGAATTATTGGTATGTGTAAAAGAGACTTAGTTTTAGCACACATATATCATTGTTTTGTTTTTACTTGATATATATAAACAATTTGTATTCATAATCTCGTCCAATTGTACAGTTTCTAAAAAAATCGTGCAAAGTATATTAAAATTATTTAAAAAAAAAAAAATAGGATTGACTGCTCACTCCTTAAATCCGACCAAGATGCGATCTCTCGGTATCAGATGTAATTTTAATCTGTGAGGAAGTTGTTGTGAACTGTCTCTCCTTTAACTGTGTAGAAATTATATATATATATATATATATCATTTTTTGGAGAAAAAAAAGTGGTTTATAGATATATCTTATTGTAACCCAGTATTATTATGAGACTGCTCTGCATGGGTCAGTGTTTTAAATAATATTTAAAAAAAAATTGTGGACTTATTCTAGTCCAAGTTTGTCATCTGGTTCGTATTTCCTGTAAAGGAACCAAAGAAATATAATTTGTAAAGCCTGTATTTACTAATATATCTGCCTTAATCTTGTTTGTCAAAAAAAAAAAAAAAAATGTATGTACCAGACAAACGGAAAAAAAAAAACCTTCTATATATATATATATGTGTGTATGTGTATGTGTGTGCCGTGACAAAAACTTAATAAATAAATTGAAATTTGTCTATATGTAGTAATGTGGCTAAATGTCTTGTCATACAGCACATATTTTGCATGGAACCTATGCTCACTGTCTAAACTGTCCTTATCTGGTGTCTATGTCTGCTGCTTGTGCACGATTTGTGTGTAATTGTCTGTCCTGTGACTATTTGCATCAGAGCTCATATTTTACATCACTCTGTGATTCGTGATAACCGCTGCCCAACTACAAAACGTGGGTGCCAAACAATTATTTAAAAAAAATTGAAAAAACATATGTATTGAATTCTTAGCAAAAAACAAAATTAATGTAATATGATTGTATTGATATAAAGTGTGTTTATTTTTTTAAAATGTGCAAAATTTTATGTTATGAGGTTTTGTTTGTTTTCTTTTTTCAGTGCATTGTAGCTGTAGATTAAATTATTATTGAATTTTGTTTATAAAAGCATTTAAAATCTTTGTTTTGCTGTTTGTTGTTATGAAATTTTAACTGTTATGTCATAATAGTGTTGGAAAAAAAAACGGGTTTGCATTACAGAATTTACTAATATTATTATTATGCTGTTGTGTGGCGTCACTGTCCACTATGTTTGTGACTTGTGGTCACATTTAAGTGCAAGTGAACACCTTTTGTACACAAATAGTATACTTTTTTAAAAATTCACTGAAATTCGTGATTTTTACTTAATGATTTGCTGTTCATTCTTTTACTTGATAGTAATTTGTTGTTGATTTTAAAAGATATATATATTTTGGTCATTTAAATAGCTCTGTGATAAATGAAAGGTGAAGTACTTACTCTTTGAATCTGAGTTTGAGATTTTTTTTAGTAAGTCAGTTTTTTGTCAGATTCGTGAGAACGGCTTTGATGAGCAGTCTTGCATAATTTATTTTTTTGTCTGGGTTGTAAAATTTAT
Organism: Caerostris extrusa; assembly: GCA_021605095.1. Classification (NCBI taxonomy): domain Eukaryota; kingdom Metazoa; phylum Arthropoda; class Arachnida; order Araneae; family Araneidae; genus Caerostris; species Caerostris extrusa. Next base: position 152,835 of record BPLR01010294.1, on the reverse strand, counting down.
ACAGATGTGTTTAATTTTTATTTTGCTTGTATTGGGTTTTTATTTTTGAAGAAATGGGCTTCATTGAAGCTGCAGAAGGAATGCTGTCCAATTGTGGCTTTTGAGAACATATCGTTAACAGTATCCAAATTGCTGCAGCTATTACCTATTAGACTATAGGGAAAATGAAATAAAATTTTGTTAACTAAAATTTTTATAATCTTTTGTTAAAAAAAAATGATTTAACAAATTATGCTATGGAGTTTGGGAAATTTTCATTAATAAAATAAGTAGTTTCATCTTGTGTGTTTTTTACTGTACATTTTACATATTTGAAACATCTTTTATTAAAAACAATAAACAATGTTGTTGTTATTATTAAAGAACAATATTTCTCATCAAGGCAGTATTTTTAACAATTTTTGAAAAATAAACAATTTTATTATGTGACATTTATTTCAAGTTTCTTAGTTTATTTAAAATAAAAATTATGGTAATAGCTTGAAATTGGGTAATCATAATTTAAATACATACTTCTTTGATAACGTTCATTTATTTTTCAAATCAAGAATTGCAGTTATATTAACATTGCAGACTGAAGAAATTCTTTTTATGTATGCATTAGTGCATGCCTCTTTATTGAAGTCTTTCCTTGTTCGTCATCATGATATTAATACGAGCTCTTATAAGTTACTCATATAGTAGAGTCTCAATCTATCCTTTCTAATAGGGAAATTAGTAAGAAAGGATGGATATTGGTCAACATATTTCATCGATTAAGTGTTACTATCTGACAATGTCAATAATATACTGGAGAAAAAATTTTAATTGCGTGATTTTACATACTATATGAAATTAAGTTAAAATTGAGATGGCTATACTTGCTTATCTAAAATATTGGTCAATTTATGATCGAAGTTTTTAAAACCAAAAAATGGCAAAATTATTATAAATAAAACTTTTCAGTTTCTCAAGGTGTGCAAAACATTCAAATTCACTTTAGGGGAACAGTCTTAAGCTGTTTTGTAATTTATTGATAAAGAAGTTAAACTGGAATCGTTAAATTAAAATAAATGATTGATGAAAGTTCTGCTGTATTCAAATTTTATAAAATAGTTATGTAATTTCAAAACAGAAAAAATTAAAAGTTAAGAATTTTTTCTTGTGTTTTTTTATATTTCTTTTTAAAAACTAAGATTCAGTAAATACTTTAGTAATTTTATTTAAATTAAAAATCAAGAAATCTTAATTTTCTAAATTAAATTCTTAGTAAAATAAACTGCTTAATTTGGATTTCATGTAAATTTTTTTATGTATTTAATTTCAGTATTTTCAATATTATAATTCAAAATTTTGTACTGTATATCTACTTTCCTACGAAAAATGAATAGGAAATATAATTTACTTTAATATTGTATTTAATTTTAAGTTAAAAATTTTTTTATCATAAAATTTCCTTCAAAATTGCCAATTATATTACAATGAGAGAAACTATAGTTACAAATAAACTTCTGTTTTAGAAATCTTTTTAGTAATCAGTATTTGAAGCATTTTCTAAAAAATTGTACAGAGAAAAAAAAAATTATCCTTTTATAATTTTTTTAACACATTCATGTGAAATGTTTTTTGTTTTAATGTGCTGGCAAACACTTAGACAGCTTGGTCTTGGATGCCTCAAGGCAAGCTGCACAGATGTTACTCACTTTGCATTACCCAGGGCGCGTGTAGCAGAAGATAAGCCACGGACTCGGAGTAACAATGCCCCTGCAACGCTCTACGATCCTAATAGGACCGGAGCCTACGATTTAAAGTGGATTCCGAACCACTACAAACATCCATGGCACCGCCGGGACTCGAACCCGAAACCTGTGGTACCGAGCACCAAAGCGCTAGCCTTCATGTGAAATGTTATTAGCATTTATTGTTTGTTGAAGATGAAATATGGAATTCGAAATCAGCACTCATAAAATGTCCCTCCCTCAACAATTTTAGGACCTTCAATTTTATCTTTGTGGGAAATCGATTAATTTAAAATTTCTAAATATAAATATTTTGAAAATTATTTTTTTTTTTTTAATCTACATTTCGAAAACCTAGTTTACTGAGCCTTTTGAAATCCTATTACTATAATGATTTAAAATATACTATCCTCATTTATTTAATTGCAAATTTTAATTATCTGTGGATTTTTTAGAATAATATTTATTGAAGAAATTGGAAACTAATAAGGCAAGAGCAATTTTTTTCAGTATTAAATAATGTCTATGTGTATTCTTTCAGTTTTATTTACGTACACTATTTTCCCAAATACACTTTAAAAAAATATTTTTCTTGAATTTTTGTAAATGTTGAATAATTCCAGTGTAAAAAAATTTAAAAAAATTGGAACATAAGGTTGGACAACACTAATTTTGAGTGTAGATGGAATTATTTACCAACTGTCATATAAAAAGGCCCCTACAGGAATTTTGAATGCATATTTTAAGTTAAGGAATCTGATCCGTTATATATTTCGAAATGTTTCCCCATCATAAAAATTAAACATTACGATAAGATACCCGATATTGGTTAATGTGAGATTTTAAACTATATAAAAATTTCATCCATTCTTGAATTTTTTAATATCTCTTGTATGTTCTTGTTCCAGATATGTTTACAATTTTTAAATTAATATTGCTACACGAAAAAAGTACTTAAAATGTTTCTGTAAGATAAAAATAGATAGCGCCTGAAAAACAAAATAAATAGCACGTAGATGACAATAAAACGGGAGTTTTTTGTCAACTTATGAACTAAATAATTACTTAAAATAAAGCGTTCTTCCTTTTAAGGGAACCATCAAGGAAAATTTTATACATAACAGTTCAAGTAAAGCGAACATCGTACGGAGAGATTATTAAATAGGAAAGGTAGGGCCCGTATACTGCGCGAATCTACACGTTGTAGATCCAGATAAAAGTTTTTGTTCATCTGCGCATGCGTCATCAATGATCTTGAAAAGTCCTTGAATCGACTTTCTATCGAAGTCCTTGAAAAATAACTTTGATAATTTTTTTTCATATGTAACAAGTATTTACTAAGATAAATGAAATTAAATAAATAAAATCATACGTTTAAAAAGATTTGGCAATTTTTTTTTTTAAATATTTTTCTTCTATTATACTAAATCAGTAATTTATATTTTAGAACGAAATAAACCTCAGTTGCTTAGAGTAGTTTTTGTTAACAACATAAATATTTTGTTTCAATCGATATATTCAATTAATCGATAATGCCACTTTATTTTTAAAACATTGTTTAATTTAATTTTCTTTATTTAATATATATAGAGATATATTATCTGTTAGAAAATTCTAATTGTAAACAAATAAATACATTTACATTGTTCAGGACAGAAATATTTAAGGATAATAAAAAAAAAAAAAAAAAAAAAAAAAACTATTAAATATTGTATCATTTCTGCTATTTATGGATGTATTAAGAAGAAAGAAAAAAAGTATTTTAACATAAAGATGTGAGTGAAACTTGAGTTGAATAAAAATTGTCATAATTCAATTATCGTATGTTTCTGTGTATAAGCCGATATTTTTTTTTTTTTCAATTCCTTCTATAGCTCCCACTCTCCCTATATATATCTTGTTCAAATTTTAAAATCGTTAATAAAATACTTTTTATTCATCCACACACGTTCAAATACATTTTTGGTACTTACGTATTAACGGTACCTTGGCGGTTTTTAAGTGTCGCCAATCTTTTTATTTTTTGGAATAAAAATATTTTGATGTTAAATGGAGTGTTTCATATATATTTTTTTTTATTATTTGGAACCAAAATTTTAAGTGTAGATTGGTGCCAAATCTTACGTAGCTGCGGTTGGCGCATGTGCTCTTTATTGGCGCAACTGTCGCCAAGGTACCGTTAATACGTAAGTACCATTTTTTTTGAACTTGTAGTGGATGTTAATACAGTTTTTCAAATATTAATTCAGTAATTAATTTTAGTTTTTTTTAGATTTTAAGTTGCATATATATCTACCAATAGATGGCAGATAAACTTAAAAAGTGAATGAAACTTATTCATAAAGGACTTTCTGCAATATAATTGAAAAAAAAAAAAAGTAGAATTGACTTTAATTTTTTTTTTTTTTTATATTACTTGTTTAGAATTTATTCTGAAGCTAAATTAAGAGGTTGACTTATATACGGATCCGTTAATCTTGTTAAAAATGTAGGTACTTTCCGATAGGCGGGCCAAGTGATAAATAGCTAAATAAAACATGTTTTTATAGTTCAAGTTTGTGAAAAAAAATGAATTTTAAACTTCCGTTTTATGAAAATGACTTATTTTATTTTCGAAATTGTTTATAATACCGATTTGTTGCATTATTGCCAAGACAATAAATCTGATATTGGCGAAATTTACGCTCAGGTAATAGAAAAGTACCAAAACATACACCAATAATAATAGAGAATACTATAAATAATGAACGTTACAGGCCTTTTTTTTTTTTTTTTTCCCATTTCGGCTTAGAACTTTGTATAGAAATTAACTCACTCTTGGTTTATACTGAAATTAATCATTCATCGAACAAAAGACTGATTCATCTCTCTGATCCTTCTGATACATAGATAGGCTTACATTCAGAATTATACGGTATTGCAAATATGAAATAATTTTAATAAATGGCTTATGCTACTTTTAAATTTTTCGTAATTTTTGACTGAAATTATTGTTATTACAGTGCAGTCAATTTTCGGAAATATTAATTTATGTTGCTCTATTGCAACTGCAATTCAAAACATAGTTTATATTTTTAGTTACTGTGAAACTGTTGAATGAACTTTTCGAAATAACCACATTATATCCAAATACACAACATTAACACCTCCCCCTTTTTTAAGATTAGAAGAATTTAATCCCAAGTTGGTTATATTGAAATTTGTTGTATTGAATATAGATTTATTATATAAATATTGAATATAAATTGTTATATAGTTGGTTGTATTGAAGTTTATAATATTTTTGTTTACTAGTATACAAATTTTAAATATAAATTTGTATACCACCTAGTAAACAAAATATTATAACTTTTACTCATGTCCATAAATTAAAAGGATAATTCAGAATCACACAGAAATTGAACTCTAAAATAAAAATTTCACCTGTAGAATTATCACACACATCTTGAAGAAGAATATGCAAATTACAGGATACCACCAGATGGCGCGGATAGTACGTCACAATGACGAGAGTGTAAGAGAGGGTATATAAGGAATGGTGGCAAAGAAGTAAAATTGTTCACAAGCGCTTTAAAAGCCTTTCCAGTGCAATAACCGCATAGTTATGGCACAAAGGAAGCATTTGATGATTTTTTACGTGGTAGAATTATCGGACGACTGGAATGTGGACGTACCCAGCTGGAAGTATCCGAGGAACTTGGAATCGCCCAGAGTGTCATCTCCAGGCTTTGGCAACGATTCCAAGATGATGGTAATGTGAGATGTTACAGCACAGGTCTCCCCCTAGTTACAACGCCGAATGAGGACCGGTATTTAGCAGTTACTGCCAAAAGAAACAGACGGAGCACAGCATCAGACCTGTTTCGTCAGCTACCGGTACGACAGTTTCAAGGCAGACCGTGTACAGACGCTTAGGGCACATTGGTCTATATGCTCGTAGGCCTGTCAGATACTTACCGCACTACCGCAACTCACTGTCGCCTGCGATTAACCAGGAGTAGAGGGCATGCATTGTGGACACCGCAACAGTGGTCTTGTGTGATGCTTTCCGACGAGTCCATGTTTAGTTTGCAGTCTGATTCTCGCAGGACTTTCATATGGAGAGCGCCAGGTACCCGTTACCACCAAGAGAACACCATTGAACGACACCGTTACGGTGATGCAGGATGGCTCGTTTGGGGAGGAATTATTCGTGGCACCAGAACTGGCCTGCATGTTCAGGGTGTAACGATGGCAGACCACATCTATCGGGATGTCATTCTGGAACAACATGTACGTTTGTTTCGGGGCGCCATGGGTGCTGAATTTCTGTTTATGGATGACAACGCCCGTCCTTACTGTGGGATATGCTTGGCCGACGAATTGCAGCCCGTCAACCCCCTCCCACATGTCAACCGGAACTTCGAGGGCATTGCTTGATGAGTGGTGTAATATTCCCCAAGATCAGATTGATAATTTGATACTCAGCATGCCTAGGCGTTGTAAGGCCTGTATTGCATCGTCCGGGAGACATACTCCATATTAACCATTATACTAACCATGTTATACTGTTTTTTATAAATAGGTTCTTTTTGAAATTTGCTCCAGGGAGTAAAAAATTGCAATTTTTATTAATTATGTCAAACATATAGCATCTTTTTGCTCTTTACCTTTTGTTTAATAGACTTTACAAATAAGTCAAATTTGTTTTGCTTCTGTCTCTTTCTTTGCCTAAACTTCATTATCCTTAATTTATGGACATGAGTGTATTATAATCCACTTTAATCACACCAGAATGAATTCCTGAATACAGATTTGTAAAAACAGCATGTGCTCTCTATAACTTGGCCTCAAATCACATACAAAAAGACAAAAATATTAAACATGCAAATTTGGCAAAGGATGCCTAATTCCATAAAATCACCGCTAATTTTTAAAATTTGCAATTGTGCAAAAATTAGACATTTTAACTTCAAGTGAAATAATGGGTAAAATTACCATTGTTTCAAATAAAAATTATGAATGTGAAATAATAGCCATTATTAATGGATAAAAGATTCAACCTTTTCAGTTGACATTAAAAATCCAACTTAAAGCTTCAAGGCAAACATCAAGTCATGTCTTTAAATAGAAACAAATTAGGCAGAAAAAAAAATTCAAAAAAAGCAAACTTCTTATTTTTAATATTGCTTAAGATGAGACTGTTACAATGTATTCAAATAAAGTAAGAACTTAAGAAATTTTTCAAGAAATATGAAAATCAATTGCACCAAGCTACTTTTCTATCCATGGATGACGGCATTTTTTAATTTTCAATTTCTTAAATTCAATGCAATCTACATCAAAACAAAAATATGTGTGGGTTTATCAGCTGACTAATTTCCCAATATGTTAAACTATTTTCAATTTAAGAAAAATATTAAAACTCCAGAAAGATCAATTTAAAAAAATTATTGAGCAGCTAATGTTGAAGATAAGGTTAATGAAGACCATTATGAAGTTTCTTCAAACAATTATATATTTAAATAATGTAAATTTAGGAAAACTTTCAAATTTTACATGAATTTTTTTCTAACATGGTCACAAAAATAAAATCTTATGCTACCACAGTTTTGTGTAGCATTAATATGGCCCTTAGTGATAAATGAATTTCAATGTTCAATATGTATAGTAAATTTCATTTATAATTAAAATAAATGTAATATACAATACAATCCTTTTAGTATTTGGTTCAATTATGGTAGTAATTTTTCCCCTTTAAATATTTTTATATATGTACCTAAAAAGTGCATTTATAAATATAATACAAAACAAGTCATTGATAACCCATATTACCTTGCAGAACTACAATTTTAAAATGGAACAATTTTAAAAGTTCCTATATTTTTAAAAATATATATGAAGAAAACAAAATATTTTTGTTTAAATGTTTTTTTTTTTTTTAATAATAAAACTAAAAAGAGTTTTAACAGTAAAGAAATATATATACATTAACATATACTCAGAGTGTGTAATTTTTGCACATATATAATTCTTAAATTACAATTTTTTTCCATTAATACAAATGCTCAATTGTTATTATAATCTTAATTTTTATAAATTACTTTAAATATGGTCCAATAAGGTAAAATTATATGTCCAACTTTTATTTTATTAATTTTTTTTCTGTTTTATTAATACATGTATACAGCTTGTTCAAGAAATAAAATTACTTATTTTAGTAATAATAACTTAGAACTTCAGGATACCTTTAACAGTATTCAAAACAACAAAATACTTAATTTTTAATAATAATTTAATTTTTTTTCCCTTTAACATAAGTTACAAAACAATGCATTTCAGCAAAAGTAAATTAACTTTTAACTTTTTTTCAACTAAAAGATTTTAATTCAATACTTCTAGCGATTGTTGCAAAAACGGTCATCTGTATTACAAGGCCATTAAAATAGCATTTGTTACACATGAATTTTCATGCTTCTTTTTCAGTTTTATCACAGAATTGGAAATAAGACACATGTATGTTTGATGGAATGCATTTAAAAATGTAAAAAGCAAATCAAATAAATTATGAATTAAATCCTTATTTTACTATACCACAGTCCAGATCAAGAAATCTTGAATTTACTAACAAAAACGAAGCACAAAAAAATATTGTGCATTGCAATGTTCTACTTGGTGACAGTGAAACTAATTGTGCAAGAAACTTTGAAAATTAAAGTCTCGATTCAAAAATAAGCTGTAAGAAAGCCCATGTTCTTAGCATTCATAAATATATTAGTAAAAACAAATTATTCTTATTTATAAATATTTTATTATTTTACATTACATTCTAGAAAAACTAATGCTTGTGGACGATATCACATCTAAAACTTTTTGTATGTATAAAAATAGTTTTCAATCCTTACAGAAACACTAATAAGTTAGATTTGTCTGAGGTAATACTTATTGCAAATGTCACTCGTGCATATAAGATAAGCACCTTGTCATTCTTAAATGAGACACACAATATTCAAATTTTTTTTACTTGTCTAATATTGAGGGAAAAAAATAAGTAAACTAAGCAAGCCTCAATGTACTCAAAATTTTAAGTTGAAGAAAACCTGATAAACAGTATCAAAAGTGTGCAATCCAAATTTCTACACCAATAGATTTCAGGTGACAAGTAAATGCAAATAGTTTAGTTAAGATTTCAAAGTCTTTTTTTTTTTTTTTCCCAACATCAAATTACATAACTTAAATATTCTTTTTTCCTTTGAAATCTTAATGAAACTGCTACAATAAAATTTGTATAACTCATTTGCTTGTATCTTCTTAAAACATTTTATAATGTTAATAGATTTGATACTCACTTGATTATCATAATGCAACTCGTCCAAGAAGAATCCTTACCTTTTTTTTTTTTTTTTAATTTAAATTTTTTGATTACATATTTTTTAAAGCATACCATACTATACAAGAAATTATCATATAAACTATATGAATTTAATTTGCAAGTATAGCATGCTTTATACTTTTTTTTTTTTGCAATAAGTATAGTGTACTTCTAAGTTAATCTTAAGATATAAATTTATTAATTAAATTTTTAATCAGTTAAGTGGAAAATGAGTTTAAAGAAAATTATTTAAAAACCCTTAAGAATTATTTATTTTTAACGAGAATGTTTTCTGTTTGAAGTAATGATGAATTGTTATTTCATGCAAGAAAAGACTTACTGTGAAATGAAGACAGCATTTTCCAGTCTTAAGTACCCATTTTATTTCATCAAAAACAGGCAATTAAATTGAGATAGATACGTTTTAAGGGGGAAAAAAACACGGCAGAGAAAGTACATCATTGTCAAATTCTACAAAAAATAATATCATCCATACATATACTAAATTTGTTGCAGGCAAGGTATGATTAAACAGTAAAAATTTCACAATTCTCTTTATACCTTCATTTCATTTAAATGGATAAAATATGGCGGGTTATTTTCCATACCAGTAAGAATACTGCTTAAGCTCAAAATTAGAGCTGTTAAAGATTACAAATTTTTTTATATAAAAAACCTGCAACAAAACTACAAGAGATCATTATTCTAAGAGAACAATTATCCATGCTTCTATATATTCATATTTTTTTAAACCACACAAATTTACACAGAGTAAAAAACAGAATGAATGAAAACTATGAGCAAGAAATGCATTTCTTCACTGATCCTTTCACACCTAAATAAATAAAAAATAATTATGATTCAGATACTTTGTTACTAATGAACCGGTCCAATTTAATAACCACATACACATTGAGAAGATGCAGTTCACTGTCTAAATATTAACAGGATCAAGATCCTGTACTTGTTAAACTGGGAGGTTTTGACAGAGAAAGTATTCACGGGAAAATAGGGTATAGTATAAATACATATAGCTAAGAAAATAGCCCAATGATAACTAATGATTTCCTAAGATAATTAAAAAATAACAAAAGAGGAAAAAAAAACATTATAAATTACACCAGTTTTCATCACTTTAAAATAATATGATTTTTAGAAAAATGCATTACGAAAAATTTCAATACAAAATGTGCTGATTTTGTACAAGGCAATAAAAGTGAAAAAAATTGTGTTTACATAATGTTATGAATGGAAAATGAATTTTTCTGTTAATCTGCAGTTTACAGATTTTATGCATCGTCTTCTTCATCTTCCTCTGCTTCGTCCTCCCCACCATCTTCGTCTCCTTCCTCTTCATCAAAATCCTCCCCTTCACCTTCATTGCCTACATCTTCATCCTCATCTTTACTATCAATGTCATCTTCTTCCTCTTCCTCCTTGTGTTTAGAATCACCATTGGATTTCTCATCTGTAATTAATGAACGGTAAACAAAAAAAGAAAAATTGAAACCTTTAAAAAAGCTAATTTCAAATGAACAAATTAAATGTCAATTTCCAAAAAATAAATATTTGAAATTATTAGAAAGAACTACAAAAAGGAAGAAAAATTGATGAAATTAAATAATTATTGAAAATCCTATTCAGAAATTAATAATGTTTAGCAATCTTTTAACAGGAGAAATACAGCTAAATATTAGGTAGAATCATTATATGGATTTTTAGAATAATTCAATAATTTTTCGATTTCTTAAAAATACGGATTTTTATATTTTTTTACCAAAAATTCAGAGGGATTAGCACATATGAACTATACTTTTATACCAATAAACTTGATTTTTACACTAAGACATTTTGATTCAATTCAGCACCTACCTAGGTCACTAAGTAGTTAGCAATAAAAATGGTTATTAAGATTGTCTTTAAACTCACCTTTATGATTACAATTCTAAGCAAAAAAAAAAAAAAAAAAAAAAAAGGGAGAAAAGAAATAGATGGGACAATTCTATTTATAAAAATAGAAATTCAAAGTATTAAACTTCATTCACACACAGCGTGAAACATCGATCATCACAAGTCTCATCATATGATGCTTGTGATATCGATGTTTCATGCCTTACTGCTGCGAATGTGGTTTTACATGTAAAAAGCCAGTAATATTTTTTAAAATGTAACAAAAACAAAACAATAAAGCACTTATTTATAATAAATATTCAGATCTTAAATCATTATTATATATTTCATTTTTATTCTAGAGATGTTAAAGAAACTATATTTTTACTATATATGGATTTGTTTAAAATAATCAAGTTATCCTAGGCAAAGACACATTGAATAAATATAGAAAATAGAAAAACATTTCTTGATTATTTTTCTCAAATATATCTTAAAATATAAAATTTCTATTAAAAAAAGAAAAAAATTGCATAATATAAATTAGAAAAAAATTTAAGATTTTAATATCTAAAAATATGCATATTATTAAAATTTGATTTAAAAGTGAGAATGTAACCAACTAATATTTTTACTTTAATTTAAAATACACTATAAAAATCGGTAAAAAACATTAAAATACGGCAATTTTATCAAAACAGAATTATTTAACCTAGCTAATTACAGTATGCAAAATAAAATAAAACTAAGCTCCAATTTGTCAAATTAAAATTAAGCATATTATTTTCAACTTATTTTTAAAAATATATTTTAGAACTTTATTAAAAATTTCATGTCTTATTTTATATAAACAACTTGTTTTAAATATTTTAATTGAACTTATAAATAGATCTTATGATTTATATAGGAGAAAAAAGTACACCAATATACATTACATCATATCATATCATATATGCCCAATTATAGCACAAGAAAATATTTGAAAGGCTAAAAATAAGCTCACCACTTTCAGCAACTAACCTTTATCTGTCTGCAAATCGAAAAAGAAAAAAAATTATGACTTGCACATCACTTTATATCAACTATTTTTTAATTCAATAAAGTTGTTAGAAAAATAATCGGTACTTTTCCTTTTGTGGGATGTCACTTCACGATAGACATATATACAATGAGAAGCTACATTTGTATTGATTTGTGAATAGCACATATTTTGTATAAGACATATCACTTGTAGAAAAGTACCAATTATCTTAAAAACTATAAAATTTACTTACTTTTTGTAACTTCTGTTTAGATTCATCCTTCCCAGAATCATTTAACTGCAAAAAGAAAATTAATACTTTTAAATGAATTATTTTATAAATATATTTAGTAATCAAGTATCTATTAAAAAACTTTTCCTCATAAAACAGGTACTGACAGAGATAGCTTTAAAAGTTCTTAGTTCAGATGATGAAAAATACTTAAATTAGTCAGCTGTTGCATCAACATTGATTGGATTTGGAGTGATGTAATATTTACTCCACTAATAACACAGAAATTAATCAAAAGAAATTTAATCACAATAATTAAAAACTTCAAAAATTATAATTAAACACATCCCACTCTAGAAATAATTCTAACTTCTTTTTTAAAATAAAATATTCATCCTCATGTTAGTTTCAGATTTAATATTTTCCTTCAAATTGCATTCAACAAGCACCAATTTTTAAATTGTCATGAATCCTGTTCAGTTGATGAGTTTCAAAATCTCACCACTTAATTTATTACAAAAGATATAGCAATTTTTAATTTACTATTTAACAATTTCCTAAGAATATTCAAATATATTTTATTGATACATTTTATGCTAATATTCTACAAACAATTAATAATTATTGATAAATTTTTACTTAGTTATAAATAAGAAAAAAATAGGAAGGGAAGCACAATTACTGTTTGGTGGAGATAAGTAATATAAATTAACACTTTCTTTTTAATGTAAGAAATTAAAGAAACATTACAATAGTTAAAAATCATAAAAGATACCCTGAATCAACTGGGAAAATATTTATTTAAAATTAAACTGCATGTTTAAAAAAACAAAGTTTCAACATTTTCAGTATAGTACAAAAAAAAAATGTTAAAACATATTTGTGATTTTAAACCACTTTCCTACAAAAATTGTGAATTACTTAATTAAACAAATCGGATAACTCGTATGAAGATAACTCCGAAAGAAAAACGAAAACCATAAAATCTTCCCCGCGCTACTTTTGGCGCCAAAGGCCAGAGGGTAAAATAGGAAGAGTATAACAATGAAATGAAAAATAATGAAATTTCAAAAACAGCAATTTTACAAACATTTGATCAAAACTGCAATATTTCCATGATTGTGATCTCATCTTTTAATTAAATAAAAAAAGTCTGAACAATCACAATACAAGCTCGTTAAATCAAAATAAATAAAAAAATAAAGTAAAATCATAAATTTTTTTCTTTTACAAAGGAATAAGTTTTGATGCAAGAATTCTAAAAATACAGTATCTTACTCAAAATGATTTAATAAACTTCAAAATTATAAACGTAAGTCCAGTTTAATAAGTAATAAAAAATTAATTACTATATTAAGTTACATTTATTAATCTAAATAATTCACAAAATAAAAAATTACGATAATTTAACCTTCGTAATAAATTAAGCTGGAATTGGTTGAAATTACAATTGCCGCTTAGTATAGAACTTTCGATTTATTCGGAAACTAGATATTGAGATGGTCCCTTAGCTTTTAAAAACGACGAGGAAGCCATATTTGTAGAACGACCTTTTAACGCAAATATATATAAGCTTTCGCAAGATTAACCGAAAATTTATACTTCATTTCACAAAAAAGTTACTCAGTAATGAAAATACTGAAATAACTTTTTAATTAGCACATAAATTATTTTACTTTAATGAACACTAAAAACTTATTTATAACGTTTATCTCAAAAATAAAAATTTATTTTTAAACTTGAAAAAAAAAACAAGAATAAGTTATAAAAATCTATTCTGATCATTGTTAATATCATAAGAAAATACATTTTATTTCAAATTTGCATCAAACATAACTTTTTAAAATCACAAAATGGTAGCCGGTGATATGGCAAATTCTTTTATATTGTTATAAATAATTATTTAATACATAACCTATTATTAATTTCAATAGTGATAAAAAATTAACTTTTATTCATTAAAAAGCTTATTAACAATTCAGAAATTTATATCATTTGCTAATCAATAGTGGATTCCAGCAAAACCAATACTAATTCAAAGCATTACCGGGTACACTTACTTGATACCGGTCTTTTGAGTGATTCAGATTTATCTCCAGAACTCTTTTCTTTGTCGACGGAGTTCCTCTCGACTTCGGTTGCATTTCCTTGATTGCTCATTTTTGTTTAGAGAGAAAATAAACAAAGCGCAAAGGACTTAAAGCAGATTTTGAACTCAATGAAAATGGCGCGTGCAAAGTAACGTTGTTGAAGCAACACTCTCAGACAAAGGGTGAATACGTTGTCGCTGACCGAAATTTTTTTCGAAATTGCACACGTCAAATTTTGAAGTCGGAATCCTGAAAAAAATTCGTTAATTTACGTAAAAATAAATAATCTTTATCGAGACATAAATAAAATTCAGAATATAAAAATTTTAATTACGTGATTTATGGAAGTTGAATAATTTGAACGCTATGCGTGCCGGTATAGAAACAATCACAGCGCCATCTAGGAAATTAGAATTTCGTGTTCTTCTCTTTCGTAAGTTCAAATTTAAATCGGGAAAATTTAAAAAATGCATAAAAAAAATATTTTTCGAACATGAAAATTAAAAAAATAAAAATAAAATTATATTTTTTATTTTCATCACTTGTTCAACATTAAACAATCTTTACCGAACTTCGAAATGTAACACAAATTTATAAATTTACGATACACTTTGGTTTACGTTATAAAAATCTTTATAATGGTAAATAAAATATTTTTAAGACAACATTTTGATTAATATTGTGTATTGCTATATTTGATATATTTTAAAAGCTAAAAACTATTTCTAAATGATGTATAAGTACCGTTTGGTTTGACAGAAATATACAACGTAACTTACTCTTACAGAACATGATTTAACGAACATTATTCTTGAAAGGAATTCTACAGAAACTAAATGAAATTAACAAATGAAATAAATTATATAAAAATTTGAAACTAAAAGTCGAATTTTTTGTACTTTTACTTCCAATGATTAAGTATTTAGGAAACAAATTAAACTAATATTTAGCTTCGTTTCCTTTAAAATGTTTTTAAAAAAAATGAAACATTTGTAACATAAGTTACAGATTTAAAAATAGATATCACTTACTTACTCTTTTTGTTAGAGGATTCTCAATTTTTTATTTGAATCAGATAATTTTATTAATTATAAGATGTAATTCAAAACGAATTCGTCAGTTATTCGGCTGTAACAATATCCAATGTCAATGTATCTTCACTTTCCGTCTCTTTCCTTTCTAAAACATGAAAAAATACTGAATGGAATAATATATATATAATGTAAAGGTTCTTTACATATTTTTCTATTGTAAAATATAATGTAAAAGGTTCAGTTATATAATTCCTATTTATGTGTATCAGCAGAATTATTGAAAAATGTCATATCAAAACTGATCCACATAGAAACAAGAAATTATTGATTAAAGCATTGTTAATGTTTATTTCAAGCTTGTATATTTTCATTTCAGTATTTCTTTATTAATACATTTAATTAAATAACTATATATGTGTGAAAAGTATTTCCCAGTATTTTTTTTCAAGAGTAAATTTTGTATGCGCAAAAAAAAAAAAAAAAAAAAAAAATAATTAAATAAATAAATCATTCCTGGGCATTTAATTAACCGTAGTAGGAAAAAAAAAATGATCAAAAGGAATTTAAAAATTCTAATGAAAAAGGAAGAAGAATGTGGATATGTAATTAGGATGCAAAAAGCCCGTCATAGCTAAATTTTAAGAAATAGCTAAATTTTTAAGAATAAAAAAAATATTAGCAATGCCCAGAAAGGAAAGAATATTAATTAGCTAAATTAATTTAGAATGCAACACTATCATTAAAAGAAAGGAAGGAAAAAGGGAAAATTGTCTAGGTCTGTTAATTTTTGCGAGTGTTAAGTAGGTTTCAATTTCTCGAGTGGCCAAATTTCGATGATTATCCAGATTAATAGAGAAGGTAGAAGAAAGTTTCTCCGAGTACTCTTTAGAAGGTAATATAATGATTGAAGTTTTAATATTTACATTCCACATGCTCAATTTTCGTTTTAATTTAGCTTTGTCATATTTTGTTGAGCTTCAAGAATTTTCAATATTATAATTTTCAGCAGGGCCCAAACAGGGTATGCATAGGTGAGCAGTGGACGTAGCATGGAATCAATTCATATAAGCATTTTATTTTTTCTACTGTTATGGGAATATCTCTTAATAAGAGGGTATAGTATTCTAATATTCTTTTTGTACTTTATATAATAATTATAAATATAATATAATGCTATATAATATAAAATATAATAATGACGATAACATTCTTTCAATTTATTTTTTTATCCAAACATATCGTAATCCAATGTAATTCACATGCAAATTCCACGTCGATTTCTTTTAGTAATATATAAAGTATTATCCTTTGGTATAATTTTTTGACTACATGTTTCAGTTTGTTTTTTTCGTTCAACATTAACGGGTGACCTTGCTTCCAGGAAAACTTTTTAGGGATAACTGCCTAGCATTTGCGTATTATATGGGAGAGAACCCAGGAAACCGCCACTAGGCAGCATATAGACCAACTTCATATATTCTGTCAAATCTCCATCGAGTTTCCTTGTTTCAGCAAGCAGTGACTGCAGCGACCAGTGGATCGAACCTAAATTCTCCTGAAAATTAGTTTCTCATGTTACCGCTGGATCACAAGTCTGGATTCCTTTAAATCAATTTTTTTACTTTTTTTTTTTTTTTTTGTTATCAATTTGTCTGGATTACTTTTTTTTGTATTCAATCTTTCCTTCATTTCTGCTGTAGGGGTTTTGGGTTTTCTCAAAAGAAATACCTGTTTAATGATATTACATTTTTCTTTTATGTACCCAACTTTGAGTTCCACCGTTTTTTTCCTTCCCCTTTTTTCACTATTTTTACAAAACATCCAGAAGTTTAATTAAAATTAATCTTAACAATTTTTACTTTTGTACTTCTTCTTCACTGGCGTAACATGGTGGGCCAAGGCCTTCTGCCTACTGGCTAGATTTCGAGACAGGAGGTGTTGTCTTTTTACTCAGTAGAGTTGTCAGCCCTACTCTCTACAGTCATATTAGACCGGGACCATTTAAAAAGTGGATTTTGAATCACTATAAACGACACCACCGGGACTAAAACCCGAAACAGTTGGTAAGATTAATCTCTGCTATCTTAAAATATTTCATTTTTGTACTATTGTCTATAATTGGTTTTCGATGTTATAAATTCGTTTTCTTTTTGGTATATTGGACATTCTCTATTCCTAGCTCGATTAATTTAATTTTTGCAGGCCAAATTTGGTGTTTGGCAACTTACAGTTACATCATCCATTATCTTTATTACAATTGACTTCCAAATGGTCCTTTTCTCTGCAAATTTCGTCATAGAAGTATTTATAACACTGGCGTGATTTTAAGGACTCCTTCTTATCAAGCCTAGACCACCTCACATTTAGTTTTCTTTCATACAAAATTTTTCTGAAAGTTGTTTCGCGGCCGCCATTATTAAGTTTTCCCTCTAGTTTTCATTCGATTTTTGATTCATCAGTAACTTACTCATTTTGTTTCTTAATTTTATCTATGATTTCTTCATTTTTTTTTTAAGATCTTCTCGAATCAGCAAATAAAAATTTGTGTATCTCTCTCTCTCTCGGTTACTGGACTTTGAATTCCTCGCTCAAATCGTTTTTTAGATTCTATGTATTCCTGAATCTTTTGAACACTTCCTCTGAGTCAATTTCCACTGAATTCCTCCTTTACTTATCGAATTAGCTTTCTTGATTCTTATGTTGAGTATATTGAGGTCAATTTTACTTTTTCTAAATATTTTCTTGTTTGAATGTGTTCCCTTCCCTTCAAGACCTAAAACCTCCATTACTCGAAATTTCAACCCTCTATATGTTGAAATACACTCATGTCCATAAATTAAGGATAATTCAGGAATCACACGAAATTGAACTCTAAAATAAAATTTTCGCCTGTAGAATTATCACACACATCTTGAAGAAGAATATGCAAATTACAGGAAACCACCAGATGGCGCGGATAGTACGTCACAATGACGAGTGTAAGAGAGGGGTATATAAGGAATGGTGGCAAAAAGAAGTAAAATTGTTCACAAGCGCTTTAAAAGCCTTTCAGTGCAATAACCGCATAGTTATGGCACAAAGGAAGCATTTGGATGATTTTTACGTGGTAGAATATCGGACGACTGGAATGTGGACGTATCCAGCTGGAAGTATCCGAGGAACTTGGAATCGCCCAGAGTGTCATCTCCAGGCTTTGGCAACGATTCCAAGATGATGGTACGGAGTAGATGTTACAGCACAGGTCGCCTCCTAGTTACAACGCCGAATGAGAACCGGTATTTAGCAGTTACTGCCAAAAAGAAACAGACGGAGCACAGCATCAGACCTGTCTCGTCAGCTCTCTTCAGCTACCGGTACGACAGTTTCAAGGCAGACCTTGTACAGACGCTTAGGGCACATTGGTCTATATGCTCGTAGGCCTGTCAGATGTGTTCCACTTACCGCAACTCACTGTCGCCTGCGATTAACCTGGAGTAGAGAGCATGCATTGGTGACACCGCAACAGTGGTCTTGTGTGATATTTTCCGACGAGTCCAGGTTTAGTTTGCAGTCTGATTCTCGCAGGAACTTTCATATGAAAAGCGCCAGATACCCGTTACCACCAAGCGAACACCATTGAACGACATCGTTACGGTGGTACAAGGATGGCTCGTTTGGGGAGGAATTATTCTTGGTTCCAGAACTTTGACCTGCATGTTCAGAGTGTAACGATGACAGGCCACATCTATCGGGATGTCATTCTGGAACAACATGTCGTTTGTTTCGGGGTGCCATGGGTGTTGAATTTCTGTTTATGGATGACAACGCCCGTCCTCACTGTGCAAACATTGTAGACGAATGCCTTCAATTGGAGGATATCCCCCCGTATGGATTGGCCAGCATACTCACCGGACTTGAATCAATAGAGCATGCGTGGGATATGCTTGGCCGACGAATTGCAGACGTCAACCCCCCTCCCCCACCTGTCAACCGCAACTTCCGAGGCATTGCTTGATGTGTGGTGTAATATTCACCAAGATCAGATTGATAATTTGATACTCAGCATGCCTAGGCGTTGTAAGGCCTGTATTGCATCGTCCGGGAGTCATACTCCATATTAACCATCATACTAACCATGTTATACAGTTTTTTATAAATAGGTTCTTTTTGAAATTCGCTCCAGGGGTAAAAATCGCAATTTTTATTAATTATGTCAAACATATAGCATCTTTTTTGCTCTTTACCTTTTGTTTAATAAATAGACTCTACAAATAAGTCAAATTTGTTTTGCTTCTGCCTCTTTCTTTGCCTGAACTTCATTATCCTTAATTTATGGACATGAGTGTAATTAGTGAATCCCCCACAAGCCATTTTGGTATATATTTTCCCTCCGTAACTAGAAAAAAAAAAAAAAAAATTGGACCTCTGTATCTCGAACATTAGCAATGTTTGATTTTACAACCTTTTTTTACAGCCTTTCCAACTCGATCATTTGAAATTATTTCGAATTATTTTGATTTTTTATTGTATTACATAATATAACTTTTAAGTTGCAAATAACATGTTTATTACCTCTGTAACTTGACATTTTATTTATTTTACCTCTCTAACTCAAAATAAGTTAGAAAGAACGTAAACCTCTACAAGTCGAATATTTCCTTACAAAATCTGCGTAAGTCGAAATTGTCCATAAGTCGAAAACTCTACAACTCGAGATTATTTGGATCTCCCTTGAAATTCGACTTACAGAGTTCTACTGTATATATATATGTGTGTATGTATATATCTATATATATCTTATTATAAAGCCTAAACTTCAACTAAAACTAAAGTAAATCTCAACTTGTGTATACAGAAACGTATACGGATTGTGAAAATAGTGAAGCCAATGCATACGGTTTCTGATAATGATATCCCTGGTTTCTTTTTTTCTGGTGCTGAATTACTTTATTTCCCCGTGATATTATGGCGTCATATAAAAAAACATTAATTCAGGGATGCATATACCATGGCCCACAGGCCATATACGGCGCACTGAAGCTTTACTTGCGACCCGTTTCGTTATATGTCCATTTTACTTAAAAAATAAATTAAAAATTTGTTTTCGATAGATTTTCAGATTTTGATTTTAAAAAAATTATATATGGTAACTTGATTTAGCTTCACTACAACCAAAAATAAGCTTTTATTTATTAAAAAATATTTTTTAAATATTTTCTATTTTACCGGTAGCTAGAGGATTAGATCATTCTAGTTATGTTAGTCAAGAATAGAATATTAGCCAAGAATTGAATTAGTCAAGAATTAAATATGTTAGTCTAGAATATCTACAGAAATTTTTTGTTTCTGATATATACATTGGAAAAACAATTAGAATTGTGCCAAACAAAGTGGATGTGGTTGTTGCAAGATAAAACGCACTAGTTTGTTTGGATCAATACTTATTTGTGAACAAATGTTTTTAGGTATGAGTATAAAAAAATATCGATCCATAAAAATCATTTGACATCACTTTTGAGGTCGGTTACTACAAAGTTCGAAGCGAATACTAAAAAGCACTTATTGAATTAACATATTCCTCATCTAGTTCTTTTAGTTGTTTTTTATTTTTTATTATTTATAAGAAATGTAATATTTGTTTTAAAATAATTTTTGACGTTTTGTGTATATGCGGTCCCGGGATCATGACAATTTTTTGTGCATGCTTGCTTTTCTTTTTTATATACACATCATATTGGCCACGGCGCTTTCCATTCATCTAGGGACCAACCGATATGCTCACGTGCCCACGAGAGTCGCTGCAAGCGATGTCGTTCTAGTAAAGGCACTCGAGTCGGTCTTCTTTTTTCTCCGCACAGTTCTAACAGACAAGTCCTTGTACGTCCATGATTTCTGCGGTTATTTGACGCATGTTGCTAGAATTTACGACTCTTTGCAGACGTCGCCGGTCTCGGTCGTTATTCTGCGCTGTCCATGGTGGGATGTTATTCTGAAATGTCATACTCCGGCACACTCTTGACACAGTGGATCTGGGAATGTTGAATTCCCTAACGATTTTTCCAAATGGCATGACCCATGCGTCATAACTAACATTCCGCGTTCAAAGTCTGTTAATTCCCGTCGATCATCACGTCAAAACCTCAAATAACTTGAACAGAAATGAAAGCTCTGCGAAAGCACTGCGCATTTATACCTGTTCTACGCGATGCTACTGCCATCTGAAAATTTGCATATTGCTATCCCATGACTTTTGTCACTTCAGTGTATTTTGTCTGCATGTGCCTATAATGTTTTAAATTGAATGAACCTGCAGCTTATTTCAAAAAAAACTATTTTTAATAAAAGTAGTTAGTAAGACACTAGGTATAACATGGGATTACAGCTAATACAAATATAAATGGTCTAATACTAAAGATTAACATTTAGTGTTTGCAATTGGATCCGAGTGTTATAAAATATGGGCTCGCTGGTATAAGAGACTTTGTTTCAAGGGACCCTAAACAATACCATGCACGCATACTTCAATAAACCCACACACGAGAAAGCATGGATTTTATCCGTGGATACTAAATATACTTTTACTGGTGTGTTATGAGGATCCAATAAAAATTCCATCAGGCACTACAGTGCCAGATGCAGTTACTTTTTAGGAATTTTTTTGCATTTTTTTATTGTATGTGTCTTGTAAAAAAAACAATTATGAAATTATGTACAAAAATAAATAAATATGATCGGCTGGCCGATATACAAGTTACCCATAAAATATTGAATTTAATATAAGAACACAACGCATAACAACAATCTTAAAAAATAATAAACTATAGAATTTGTTTTTGTTTTTTTTTCTTGAAAAAACAAAACAAAATTTGAATGAAATTGCCGTTGTTTTCAACAGACGATCTTTTAGAACAATTTTACATTAGCTTATTATTTAATTATATAATTATTAGCTCATGAAAGAAATTTAAATAATTTTTTTTTTTTTTGTTCTAATGCAGCTGGCAAACACTTAGACAATTGTCTTTGATGGCTTAAGGCAAACGCTGCACCGGTGTTACTCACTTAGCACTACCCAGGAGGTGCGTGTAGAAGATAAGATACGGACGCTGAGTAACAATATCCCCGTAACGCTCTACGATGATGTTAGACCTACGATTTAAAGTAGATTCCGAACCACTACAAACGTCCATGGCACCGCCGGGACTCGAACCCGAGTACATTACTAGTTAGTGCATTCTATAGTCAAAACAAGACTCAACTACATACGCAAAAAAGTCACTTTTAATGTCGTCGAAGTAGATGATTCTTCATACAAATCATTTTACTAAAATGCTGTTTCCATATATTTATATTTTGCAATCCTTATTTTTGACGCTTTTTCACATAAATGAATGATGACACTTCAATGAAATGATAACTCATAAGAAACTTCGATTCATCTTGTGGAGTATCGGAAAATTTAGACTTTGGTGTAAATC
Organism: Caerostris extrusa; assembly: GCA_021605095.1. Taxonomy (NCBI): domain Eukaryota; kingdom Metazoa; phylum Arthropoda; class Arachnida; order Araneae; family Araneidae; genus Caerostris; species Caerostris extrusa. The sequence continues at coordinate 130,042 of BPLR01010294.1, read as the reverse complement.
ACATCGAAGAATAAAATAGTCATTTTCCCTCTTCCCTGAAGTCTTCAATTTTTGGTGAGAATCAATTTTAAAAGAAGAATGTTTTTCATGTGTTCAAAAAAAAAAAAAATTATTTTTTATATAAATTTTGACGATTGACAACTACCGTATATTTCTGAAAATAAGCCAAGAGTGTTTTTTTTTTTTCAATTTCTACTATTAGCTCACAATTCTCCCTATATATATCTTGTTCAAATTTTCAATAGTTCATAAAATACTTTTGATTCATCACTCAAGTTCAAATACATTTTTTGAACTTGTAGTGGATGACACTGGATGTTAATACGGTTTTTCAAGTATCAATTCATTAATTAAACTTAATTAATTAATTTTAGTTATTTTTAAGTTTTAAATTGCTTGTATCTAATAATAGATGGCGCCAAATGTAAGAGAAAATTTCAACTTTATTTGTAAAGGACTTTTCTGCAATATAGTAAAAAAAAAAAGTAGGAATTGACTTAAAATTTTTTTTTATATTACTTGTTTCTTTTGATCTTCTTAATTGGGTTTTGACATACTAACATTTAATAGTAATAAAAAAATTTTGTGTAGTTTAAATTTTCCTTTTTTAAATAAAAGATTAATATATATTGGCTTTAAATTTATTTTTTGATTTTTAACTTATTTTAGAAATATTGCCCTTTGTACTTCCTACTTAAATACTATTATTATCGACGTCTTATAATTTTTGTAATTTGACCAGTTTAGTGAAAAACTATTGAAATTTATTCCCAAAATTGTCCATTTGGCTTACTAAATTTTCTTAAAATTGTGTGAAAGTAATTAACTTTAAACTGATTGTTGTTTTATCAGGCATTTATTTTGTAATTTATCTAAAAAACTTTTTCTCAAAAATCTGAACCACTGCAAGCATCCATAGCACCGCCGGGACTCGAATCTGAAGCCTGTGGTAATGAGCGCCAGTCACCATATGTCTCCATTTAACCGAATAAAAAAATTAAATGGAAGTATAATTAATGAAAATGCAAAATATGAATGAAATAATCAAGAATTAAAAGAGGAAAAAATAAATTACTGATAACAACATTTAATATAATCAATTAACGTTGGAACATTAACGTCATAAATTGAGTAATACATCTATTAGTATTATGATAGCGCATTTCCTCATGGCAGTTAGGATTTATTTTTTACCTTGCGGTTTTAGCAGACTTCACGCTGATTATAGTTTCCCTTCTGATTAACTTTTTTTCTTTATGTTCTTTTCTTGGCAAAAGTTCTCTTTTTCAAATTTTCCACTCGCTTTCCTGAACTTTCGCTCAAGGAATGAATTAAATAAATAAGAGTTGGCAAAAGTGCATACCAGAAACAAAAGCGTATAAAGAGGTGTTAACAAATCAGTGAGTGAAATATTACTGTAAAAAACTATGTACCAGTCACATAAATAATCTTTTTTTCCTCCTTCAAAGTACGTTTTCTAACTCTTATATTTAATATTGTTCTGATGGCAGAATAATGCACGTTTGATGAGATTTTATGTTCTGGGTAATGTGGATTAATAAAAAAGGGAGTAGGAGTAATTTATTTTTTGCTGTCTCACGAACTACGTTCAGTCAAAAGTATCATTAATTTATCGTAACGTTGTATAAGCTATTTATTATTTTAGTAGTATATTTTTCTTCAGAGTCTTTCTTTCTGATTAAATAAAAATGGAATTTTGAAAACTGATTGAATGATATAAAACTATTTCATTAAAAATATTTTCGAAAAAGAAGTAAAAATTATAATACTCAGCTGATTAATTTTGTAAATATGGAGATGTACATTTAAAAATTTTAATATCAACTGTATTAAATGATTATATAAAACTTAAAATATTTTATAAAAAAAATTTTTGATTTATAAAGAAGCATAACCAATATTGAAAATTATTATACTAATTAATTTTATATCAACGAAGGTGTTTCGATTTCTAGTATTAATAATATTCATACTTAATATTAATAATATTTTTTAATATTAATATTAAAAAAAAACTCATTGCTTTTTATGAAAAAGTTCAGATTTTATTTTTCAAAACGATGTTTTAAAAAATTATTAATGAATGTATACATCCTGTAATTATTATTTATTGGAAAAAACAACAGAAAAACAATATGCTATGTTTCTATGAAAACCACGAAATGTATTGTAAATAAATAGAGATTTGAAAAAAAAAAAGAGAGAGAGATAAAAAAATTTAATTTATTGTAATTTTACTTATTTTTCGAAAATATTTTTAATGAAATAGTTCCATATCATTCAATCAGTTTTGCTAAAATTTTATTTTTGTTTAATCACTTTTAAGAAGAAAAAAATATACCGTTTAGAATAATAAATTGCTGATATACATTATGATACATTAACTATTTGACTGAATGAAATTCATGACACAGTCAAAAATAAATTACTCCTGCCCCCCACCCCCTTCCTCCTCTTCTTTTTAAATCCATGTTATCCAAAAATAAAAAATCTTATCAAATTTGCATTATTCTGCTGAGAACAATATTAAATCGCCATTAAAAAGTGTGATAATAAAAAAAATATAATTGATTGGATGTATTTATTTTAAGAAATGGATATACCTATTAATTTTATTTTGATTTCGAAGAACAATTATCAAAAACCACAAAGCATTTTATTATTTAAAGGTTGTACATTTAATTCCAATCGGGTAATATTTCAGAAATAAAATTGTTCATTTTACTTACTAGACGATGGATTAAAATAGAAAAATAAATAAACAAATGAAAAACCAACCCATAAAATAAATAAAAAAAAAAAAAAGTAAAAACTTTTAGCATCTGCTTGATATCTTTATATTAACAAAAAAAAAAAAAAAAAAAATTGCTGTCGTATCATTCAGTATGCTGATTATTGATTGAATGTTAAATAGATAAAGTGCCTAGTAACATGGAATCTTTTCAGAAATGTTTTTCATACTCAAACACTTCGGCTACACGATATTAAAAACATTTTATTATTTCTAAGGACTATGATATAGATAAAATCTTATCAATCAAATTTAGCACACTTTTTCATATTTAGTTTATTTTAAACTGTCTCACGAACTTCGTTCAGTCAAATAATATCGTTAATTTATCATAACGTTATATCAGCTATTTATCTTATTAAACAGTATATATTTTCTCTTTAAAAGTGATTAAATAAAAATAGAATTTTAGCAAAATTTGATTGAATGCTATGGAACTATTTTTATAAAATATTTTTGCATTCTTTTTTGATAAAATTTATGTGCTTTTAAAATTATAAAATTAGATACTTTTTTTTATATTTCCAGTGCATTTTTCCAAAAAATTATTTTTTGTTCATAAATTAATATTTGTCTTAATTCTAGTATTATTTTAGATGCATATTTGTTACATAGAGGGAAAAAAAATTTTATACAATGATATTCAATAGTAGAATTTAATATTATCTTCTCTATTTTCATCTATCTTTATTTCTATTAAAAATAGTAATTATTAATTTTTTATACTTTTATAGAATATGAAAAAAAAAAAAAAAAAAAAAAAAAATTGAATATTTGTATCACGAAAATAAATCATTAAAAACTTTATAGATTTTTTCGAAAATTAACGTTTATGGGAAAATTAAAGCATGGCATTCACAAATCTGGTCAGTACAATTAAATACTAAACCATTTAATGAAGTATTTGTTTTTTTCTAATATTGTGATTCAATGTGCATTTGAAACTTCTTATCCTATTTTAATTAATTAAAAGTAAAAATAATAAAATTAAAATATATGTTTACGAATAATCACAATTTAATGTTTTGAACAGAAAAAAAAAAACATGAAAATTGTTATTATTTTAATAAAGTTGCCAATTTAATATATTATTTTACATATTATTAGATATACATCTAATGTATGAAGTCTATACTGAGGTAACAGTTAAATGTATCAATAGTTCTTACTAGTATTAATAATTAATAGTTTAATAGTTTAATAATACATATATTACTACAGTTATAGTTGATAGTTTATGAATAATCACAATTTAATATTTTGAACAGAAAAAACATGAAAACTTTTATTTTAATATCTTATATATGAAGGTGCCAATTTAATATATTATTTATATAAGATTATTAAATATATTTTATATTTAATGTATGAAGTCTAAATTGAGGTGACAGTTGCATGTATTAATAGTTTTTATAACTTAAAAATTAGACTGATAAGTCCATTTTTTTTTCTTGAATCCATTATATTTTTATTATTGGCTAAATGAAAAGCTGTAATTTTTACTATAGAATTAATTTTTTACAATTACATTAATATTTTATATTATATTAATATTTTATACAAACAATGTTTAATTGCTAAGAAATATGACCATAGAGATTAAATCCTTAATCTCTATGTTCATAATTGAATTTTTATTTCACAACGTGTTTAATGAAGAACAGAAAAGATTTATATATTTTAATATCAATATCTTGTATATTGCTTTCTAAAGGGAAAAAATCACATTTACTTCTATAATATTCATAGTCTTCAAATATATTTCGAGTGAAAATCTATATTAAGTTGAGTGCTGCGCTGTGAAGCATTTCTCTCTCTCTTCCTGAGCTCCAAATAAAGCTATAGTGAAAAAGTCAAAGTCGCGTACTCAACCTACACCCACTAACAGCCTTTCGTTTATCTTCGCCTTCCGGAAAGGGAAGAATGTAAAAATAAAGACTGTCTTTCTACGAGGAATTCCCAGCAAAATTCTGGCAAAAATATCAAATTTCTATTCTTGCTTAGATAGCACATATGTTATAAAGGATTCCGATTAGAGTGTTAAGAAGCAGACGTTTATTTATACCGGAGAAGAAAAAAGAATATTAAAAAACATTTTTTTAAATTTAAAAAAATCGTTTGCGCAATGTAACGTTGCCTTTATCAAAAAATGAAATAAATTGAATAAATGATTTTAAAAAACAAACCACTACGTGTATGAATCATGAGAAAGACAAAAAAAATTGTAACTTATTTAAAAAAAATTATTTTCCAATTTTTTGACAGAAAATGTGATTTTTATTTTTCTTATAAAGTGCATGGTATCATTAAATTATATAACATTTTGAACGATCTTTCTGCAGTAGATTAATGATGATAATTATACGTGTCTTAAGATTTAATGTTAATGTCATAAGATTTTTTTTTCGAAAAATAACTTATTGGTCTGAAATTAAATATTACATATCAGTTCTTTTAATAAAAGTATCAACATTAACTATGAAGCCACAAATAATAAATCTCTGTTTGCAAATTAGAATCATATATAAGTTCTGATTAAAAGGCTACAAACCGCTTAGATTGATAATCTGTCACAGAATTCCGTTGCTATTAATGGACTAAATATAAATATTTCCTATTTTTATTAAGTAACTACAGGAACCGACAATGCTTCGATATTGTTAAATTTGATCATATATATGAATTAAATAAATACATTTGAAATTCTATATCAGTGAATTTAAATTAAATCAAAATGATACGAATTGAAATATATGTGGAAACTGTTTTTTTTTTTTTTTTTTTTTAAATATTTTTGATAAATTTTTTTCCGTCTTCGACTTGTTAAATTATTTGATTGCACATGGGAATCCAATTTGCAATACTTCGTTCATTAATTTTTGTATTCAACGTCTCGGGAATTTTTTTTATTTTAAACAGCAATCGAAATGTGAAAAAATTAAATTTTCACTTAACACCATAAAATAACAACGCTACCTATCGGATTTTATTCAAAGCATTCTCTAAACATTCCTGGTTCTAATAAAAACAGTAGTTTTTGAATCTAAAGGCCACACACATACGAACATTGCCTTTTATTTTATTTTTGTGATGAAAATGTTCATTAAAAGCATTAATCACAATTTTTTAAATAAGTAAGTTGAATGAAAAATGGACTCTTAAGCATATTTTTTCTAATAAAAATTTAAATTTATATCAAATTGTAACCGTGCTTTCTCCTACGTACTTGCAAGAGTGCCCTGTGACGTTCAGGAAAAATGGTCAGTAGGCTTTGAGACTCTCACCCGAGAGAAAGTACGGCGCAACCACGCGCTTCTGTTGATAAACGTTTTGTTTACAGTCTCTCATCCCGAGAGGAAATATTTGTAACGCAACTCTGCGTATTAGTTGCCTTACAGACTCTCACCCGGAGAGGAAGTATCTTTCGCGCATCCTGCACATAATAGAGTATCAGGTTTTGTGCTTAGAAGTGGAATCCTCCCACTAATCTATATTTTATCTGTCTTTAAATTTGTTAAATATTGTATGTCTATAATTGTATGTGTGTGATGTTTGTGCCTCAAGTATTTGAATCCTACCACACCCAGTTACAACCTGTTACCCAACCTTCAAACTACAAAATTAAATTTATCATTTATATTAATTATTAATGTTCATATTATATCAATTTATCAATTGTTAAAACTTATTTTTAAATTGTTAAAAACTTATTTTTTAAATTGTTAAAGGTATTTTCAAAATTATTAGATCTAAAATACAAAATATTATTATCGAGTCTATCTCTTTTAATAAAATACTAATATAATGTATTTTATTATATATGTATTTGAATGTATGTATATGCATATGAATGAATGAATATGTATATATATATATGTGTGTGTGTGTGTGTGTGTGTAAAATTGAATATCTGTCTTAAGATATTCAATTTTTGAGCTCTTTCATTTCTGAAATTTTTCTCTTTTAAGTTAAGTGATTTCTTTCCAATTCTATGGTATGTGAAAGAATGTCAATTACTCAGAGTTAAATGAGTACGCATTTGTTGAAGTCAGAACTTGCTCATTACTTCTACAACACGACATATTTTATTATTATTATTGGACTCTAATATGGTGAAATTCAATGTCGCCGAAGACTCAATTCCAAAAAAAGGATGGGGAGATAATCGGGAATAAAATTTCTGACAAAGATTCATTGTGATAAAATCCCCTGAATTCATGTGTCGCATTGGAGAAACCTCCACTAAGGCAGTTTATATGTTAGTGCGAGACATTCTATATTATTGGCAACCAACTAATATTTGACTTCTTACTGCAGAAATAATCAAACATTTAAATACAACGAATAATCATTGAAATTGTCTGTTTTTAAGATTTTTATATAGCTACTGATGGGTAAATACAGCCCTTTTGTTGAATGAAGAGCGGATACTATCGCTAGAATTGAAATCCGTTAATTATTATTTCCGATTTTTTTCACAGAATCTTTTTAAATTAATTAAGAAATATATATTAAGTATAATATACTGTATATCGGTTTATAAGATGCTCCTACTTTTTAGATCTATTTATGTATTTTTTAATACAGATTTTATGTTGTATTAATTTTTTTCATTTCTAGACGTTATTTTCTAACTAACTAACTAACTTCTTGACACTACAAGTCCATGTTGGACCATGGCCGTCTGTTTAATGGCAGATTTCGTAACATGAAATATTTTCTTTTCACGAGGTAAGATTGTCAGCCATACAGTCATATTAGACCAAGACATACGATTTGAAATAGATTCCGAACTATTGCAAGTATCTATGACACTACAGGACCCGAAATTTATGGCGCTGATCGCCAGAGCTCTAATCATTCGGCCCTTCTGCGATTTTACCTCAAAGTTAACTATAAAATTAAACAATTAATTCAAATGAAACAATCATACGGATATGGATACGAATGGACAATTTCCGGAGTACCTATGAGCCCAAATAAGCCTCAAAACCCCCACATCTGTATTCATGGCTTGTACTATGCAAAGATTGTGTTTTGCATCGAAAGGATATGCTTTAATCAGGGCCGGATTTAGATGAAAAGAGGCCCTAGGCTATTTCACTTATGAGGCCCTTTCACCTCCCATTTTTAAGAACTACCAGACATCCCTTTTCACCTCCCATTTAGAATTTCTCCATATTTTTGATTCAGTGTTTACTGTTTTTAAAATAGTGTAATTCTAATTTTGCTAACAATTTGAATGTAGGCCCCTCTTGATCTTGAGGCCCTAGGCTGAAACTTAGGTAGCCTATAGGAAAATCCGGTCCTGGCTTTAATGTTACCATAGTTTGAACACTTTTCATGAATTTAGATCTTAAATCTTTTATTCTTTAGAAAGTTAAGGATTAGAATAATATTTTGGGGGAAATTTAGTTGAATAAATTTCAATATGAATTTAGCGTGCCACAGTCGATCAAAAGCTGGCTTGACATCCAGGAAATATCTGCAGGTTAAATAATTTGTAGTTATAATATTCCCTCATGGGCCTGAATAGCCGAGTGGCTAGCGCTCTGGCGCTCAATACCACAGGTTTCGGATTCGAGTCCCGGCGGTGCCATGGATGTTTGTAGTGGTTCGAATCCACTTTAAACCGTAGGTCCCGGTCTTAATAAGATCGTAGAGCGTTGCAGGGGCATTGTTACTCCGCGTCCGTATCTTCAAGTTACACGCGCCCCCTGGCTAATGCAAAGTGAGTAACGTCTGTGCAGCGCTTGTCTTAAGGCATCCAAGACCAAGCTGTCTAAGTGTTTGCCAGCTGCATTGGAACAAAAAAAAAAAAAAAAAAATATTCCATCATTATTGTGTTTACTGCCCGTCGTTTGACGAATTATTAGCTATTCAGCTAATAATTAGTTGAACGACTTTCTTGAAAATCGGACGGTACAAAAGGTAATATATTGTTGTTAGTGCAACTGTTATTGATTACAATTTGAAGTATTTTCTCAAATAATTTGCACCTTGAATAGAGTAGGCTGATTTGAGAGAATTTCTGGACTTGTACGGATTTGAGTATCATGGTTATGTTTACTTTTTCTAATTGTTAGATAAGTGACCGAAAGGTGTGCATTTGTTTAAATTCTTAATTAGATTGTATTGGGATAGATTATATTAATGAGTAGATTAATGTAAACCTTGTAAAAAAAAGATTAATTAGCTTTGTTCCAAATTTTTTTTTTTTTAGTACCAGTAGAAATATAGATGATATTTTTAACCTCAATTGGCGAAAAAAGTTAGGGAATGGAAATGGCTGTATTGTTCTTAAAATTGTAAAATTCACGTCTTAAAATAATTAAACTATTTTAACACTTGCGTTCCATAATTTGTATATTTCTTTTTAAAAATAAGCGTCTTTTGATATTATTCAAACAACTTTTAAATACAATATTGGAAAAAAAAAAATTTAAAAATCAAAATACATGTTTATTACTCAATTTTTTTTTACTATCTGTAGCTTACAAATTATTTTCAGTATTTTTTTTATTGATTAGTAGTATTAATTTCAAAATTACGGTGTCCCTAACAATGCATTTAAAATATTGAAACTGCCCGACTCGTGGCTCAGTGGCAACATGCGCCGCTGGTGAGCATTAGGCTGATGATCAAAAAGGAGCTGGAGGCTTTGTTGTAGACACTGTTTCAAAAAACGAGGAGAGTCGAGTTTTATAGCACGCGATACTTAAATGTGGGGTAGTTCTCCTAAAAGTCCTCCTGGAAGTCCCTGCCCCCTTCTTCAGAGACAAGTTAGACTTCTACCTACTGGTGCTCCATCACAGCAAAGTGGGCTCGCACACATAGGTTCATGGACTTGCTCTTAGATGTTGCTGTCGACCAAATGGGATAAGAAACCACATCAAAATATTGAGACTGATTAGATAATTTTTTTTAATTATTTTTTTACTTTTATGAGAAAATTAGTATTGAAAATTTAGTCACTAAAGTTGTAGGTTCTACCTTTTTATGCGACTAAAATGATATTCTATTTGGAATAGGGCTGACAACCTTACCCCTTAAAAAGAAAACATCTCCGGTCTGGAAATCTACCAGTAGGCAGACGGCCTTGGCCCACCATGGGGCTGTTGCACCAGTGAAGAAGAAAATGATATTCTAAATCTAAATTTGAAATGAAAAATGATAGACCGATAAATTTTTCCATCATAATCCAAAATCACGAGCAATAGTTCCCTGAGTTGTCTGCCCTTCTGTTTTCGAAACACGGCATATCTACCAATAATGCAGATGATTCCACAAGATCATGCATATCATAGATGGGATTTTTGTAATGTAATAAATACCATACATTTATAAACAATTGAGTTGCGTTAATAATATTTTATTTTACAACATTACTACACATCATTGTTTATAGTTATGTGTTAATTTCTATATAAAAATGGATTAATATTTTAAAATATAATTTTCTTGCATTGCGAGTATAACACAAAAAAGGCTCGGGAAATAAATAATGAAATCAATTGTAAGTGGTCGGACACATCAGAAACTCTGCTTCCGGAAACATGAAAAGAATACCCATAATTTTATGGGTGATAAATCACAGTTATTATTTATTCATCAATTGGTATGGAAGTATTGAATGCATTTGAGAAAGTATGTGCATTACAACCTATTTTTTTTGGAGTTAATCGTGTAATTTATATATATATATACTGTTATGTCTTCGCCCACCAGAATTTATGTTTGTATATTCAGCTGTTAGTGCAACAACTCTGGATTTGAAATTGTTTTCATTTGCATGGATTGTTTGAAAAATTTCAGGTTAAAATCTCAGAATAGGGGCCGGTGGGATTTGGCATCCAAAATTCTTTCCGCCGAGTAACTGGTTGAAATTTTAAGTGAAGTGAATTTCAAAGAGTACAAGAAATACGGGTTACCACATTTACAGACTTATCGCTTAGTCAGCTCCACAAAAATGTCACCAAATCCCAACGACCATATTTTTGCGATTTGGGCAATTTTGAATTCCCTTGGCTGTCCTCCCTAAATGAAGACTAGTCAGGTTATAAAAGTGAACTAAACAACTTTCATTCAGTTTGTTACACAAACATTACGTAAGTCTCGCTATCAAGTGTCCATTAACTTAATTGGCAGTATGGAAACTCGAAATTGCCAATACATTACAGCTAGAAGTGGGAACATCGCTTTTTAAAATCAACGTATTAAATTTTATTTTTTCCCCCATACAATGGACTTTTGTACAAAATATAATTATTTACTTTAAAATCATGCTTCATTTTGCATATGCTAATTCAATAAATAACGGTTTAATGTAGTTTTCGAAATTTCACATTTTTTTTGTTCATTTATTCACAAATTACTCACAATAAACAGCTCATTGTATCATAACTTTTTAAAACTGGTTTGGTTTAGTAAATATCCTTTATGGATTTAAAATGGCAAAGTAAGAGGTATTCCATTGAATTTTATGCTATATGACAAATGAAATAAGTTTTTTTTTTTTTTTTTTTTAACCAGGTACAAATATACAAGTTATTAAATTTGATATATCTGCTGCTATAGAATTCTTATTGACAAACATTTTTAGTTGGTGATTTTAACGTGGCTTCAGTATTCTTCTTTACAGCTTTTCCTAGGGACTGCTTATAGCTTCATTCAGGATTTAATTTTTTTTTTGTTTCTGCATCTCTTTTGAAAACCTCTAAAAATCTTTAAACTTGCATATTTTAATTTTTCTTTCATTTCTGTTTTATATCTTTTATACTAGTTAATAAAAATCTATACAAATATTTTGTATAAATATATCTATACAAATACTAGAGAATATATTATGCTATAAAAATGGTAGTCTTATAGAGCTTAAAATTTCTTAGCTTTTTTTTTTTTAAATCAGCTAGTTCTAAAAAGAATAATTTCTTTCATTAACTCATATACAACCACAAAATTTTTGTTAATTTTAGTTAAACAATATATAAACAAGAGCATTTTAGGCAAAATTCATGTGGAGGTATAAATTGGAATTACATATGAGCCAATTCTAACCCTCTATTTCTTTTGATCCAGCCTTGATGCATTAATTACAGTGAATTAACTTAAGATTTAGGGTGGGAATAAACATATGTTTTTCTAATTTTCACTAAGAAAACTACAGAAAAGTTTTGCCTTTTGATAGCATATATATGTACAAACAGCATTTCTGAAAGATGAAATACAATAAATAATAATTTTTGAAAAAGTCCGACAAACGAAAATCTTGATACTTGTAGTTCATGGCCCATCTTCACATCAAATTGTTACAGCATTCATTATATTATAAAACTTATGCGTCGAAATCTTAATATAAATATTTTTCATATAATATAACCAATGCATTATAATATAAATAAATATTCATTTATTGTTATAGTTTTATTCATTTAATAATTTGATACATCCCTTAATTTAAAAACAGAATTATAAGTAGAATTACCAAATTAGGCAAAGTTCAATATACCTAATTTAAATCATTAGCATGTATTGTTATATTTTCAAAATTATAACTAATGCAAAAATATATTAAAATTAAATAAGAAGAAAGGTATTATCAATTCTTATTATTTAATTCGATCCACTACTTCTTCCTCTAAAACATTACTTTAAAAAACTCTCACATTAAAAGGTGACTTATATTAACTGATATATTTAATAGTGATTAAAGGCATGTATCAATACTCATTTTTCTAATGGAAATACAAAACTCTATTTCCACGATTTTTTGCAACTATCTAATGCGATAATATTAACTAAAATTAAAAAAGATTTTAACACTTCTTCTTTCTCCAGGTATTATGCAAAGTTATTAATAATATTTTGATGTGTTTGAAAGACTTTTGATTTATTTTATAAATTAATTTGATTTGTCATCTAATTTCTTGTTGAAAAATGCCACCAATTAGTGAAAATTTTTGTTTCATCACAATATTTTGAAGTTACATATCTACATAAAAATTAATCATTACTTGCATACATTTTCAGACACAGATCACATAATTAATTCATTTAATTAAAATTCTAATTTGCATCAATTTGATACTATCTCAAAATTATATTAGTATAGTTTTTTTTGTTTAAAGCAAAAAACATTTTAAGGCATATTTATGTTAGATAACATACAATTCAATTAAAAAAAAAAAAAAAAAAATCTACATTTTGTATCGTGAACACAATAATGCCTTTATTTTATTTAAAAATCAAATTTCGTTTCCTAATAAAATTGTAACAAAATAATAAGTAATTCATGATATTATTGAAATTTCATTTCCCAGTAAAACTGTAATAAAAAATAAGTAATTCAATAATTTATAATATGTATATTTACAATATACTTGTTATTAATAAAGATGCACTAAAGATATATGTTTTATATGATTTTAATATCAACTAAAATTTTTTTTTTTTATTATTTAAATTACTTATAGAACAGTAATGATTCTTAATGACTATAAAAATTTGTGTGTATTAATTAAATCTCTGGTAACTGTAATCATAAATTGCAAAACACAAAATTTAATTATTAAAAAGATTAATATTTGATTAAAAATTAAGAAATACTGAATTAAAACAAGATATATGGAAATCTTGTATAATATAATGAAATTCACCATTAATCATATCTTAAATTAAGTTAAATTGATTTTTTCAAAAATTTTTTTAATGAAGCATAATTAATTTAGGAAATACAGGAAAATTTTAATTAAGAATTAATTTAATTTCAATTATAATCAAGTTGGAAAGTCAAAATATATTGTCAGCCAGAATAATGGAAATTAGAATAACAAATATTGCTATGTTTTTAATGTAGTTTATAAGCTATTATGGTGACATGAAATTAAAATAAACAATAACTGAATAAAAATTCAAATTTTATTTTACAATAGCTTTGTTGGGATTATACAGTAATGAAAAATGAATAATAAGTAAAAAAAAAAAAAAAAAAATCCTAATCTGTGAAAGATTTTTGTTATTTATTCACATTTAATGTTGAATCGATATTCTTGATCACATCCCATGTAAGAATCACTCATGAAGTACAAAGTATAGGTATGTTCCCCAGGACTTGGTGCAAGGAAATCAAGTTTAACTTTGGCCTTTTGCTGTAAATTAAGTCTCTTGATAGAAATAAGTGAATTACTTTTAGGATCTCCAATAACAACCCACCAACCTTCTTCACGTCTTTGAGGAAACAGTGGTGCAATAACTGGACCAGTGACTTCATCTTCTCTTTCCAGTTGTGCATTAACATTAACAGTTTCTCCACTTTTAATATTCTCTTTATTTTGGACTTCATAGCTGAGTTCAATGTTAGGATATCTGTTGCAGAACCTAGCAACATCAGCCATCTGTGCATCATTCAATTGCAACAACTTATTTCTGTCTTCATCTTCCAATTCCATAACATCAAAAACAGTATCTACTCCATTATCTGTACATCTTTTTATTATTTCTGATGTAAAATGAGGAAGCTGTTTTAAATATGAGTCTTTGTTCCACATGGCTTGGGTAACCATTTGAGCCAATTCCATGGCTGCTAATGCTGGAGATAGCCAACCATCTGAACTGAGGACATCAACACATGCTTGAATTAGTCTGATGGCTTTGCTTAAGATTTCTTCGGTATCAGATTGTAATTCAGCAGACAGCTGCATGCGAGACAAGTGAGCTTGTAAAAGCAAATTAGTTTTAACATGTGGATCACTAAATTTTGGATTGGCTAATTTATGAGGCAATTTTGTAGACAACTGTTTCAAGAGATTGTCCTCCCGATGACGAATGGGAACACATTCATACTCAGCAGCAGAACTAATAATTTCAAGCAAACCCCTAATTTTGGTTTTATTATTTAAAGACATGCTAAATAGTTCAATGGTGGTATAGTTAATATAATAATATGCAGCAATCATTCCCAAATTCAATCTGGAAACATCCATTTCTTTTTCAATGCTTATACAACGAGATTGTTCTAAGTCACTCAATGTGTTTTCTACAAGTTCTGACAAATGATCAGATAAATGACGATGAGCAACCCCTTGTAAATTGTAATAATTGGGATTTTGTGTCATTCGTCGATACAAAAATGTCCATGTAAGGTAATCAACTGCATCTTGTTTGTTTTCAATGGTCTTGGTGACAATTTCAGCATTAAAATGATCATGAAGACAGTGATCTAAATGACTTTCAACTGGTAATGGTTCGTATAAAAACTTCATAAAAAAGTCTTTCTTGGAGCTTTGGCAGAGGAGGACACATTTTCCATCCTCATCAATGGCTGGCCTATTTGCTCTTCCTACCATTTGTAAAACATCAGTTATAGAGTAGTCTTCATAAGTATGAATTTTACCATTGTAGAATTGTGTATCCATGATAACAACTAAATGTGCAGCAAGGGACAAACCCCAGCAGAGATTTCTTGACACAACAACAACCTGAATAGCCCCACTTTCGAAAAGTTGACTAATTATTTTACTATCCGTTGAATTCAATCCTTCATGTAAATAAGCTACTCCATTACTTATGGTTTCTTTTAAGGTTTTATCTACTATTCTATCAACAAATGGCTGAATATCTTCATCAGTACAATGAAGAAAGCGAGCAGGTTGAGCTTCTGAAGCACAATATGTTAGGATGTCAATGGCTGTCAAACGAGATTGCTTACGTGAAGGTACAAATACTATTACAGGTTTTCTAGGTGATAATCTGGTTATAGCTTGATAAACTGGTTTGCTCATAGCAAGCAGACGAGAAGCATTATGAGTTATATTGAAGCCTTGAATATGCAATTCCAATTGGACAGGTCTGACATTAGGTGGAAAGTTGAATGTAGAATTTTGACTGCAACCAAGCCATTGTGCAACATCTTTTGCATTTGCTAAAGAAGAGCTCAAAGCCACAATTCTTAGTGGCTTATCAATTTGGGATGAGATATACCTCATTCTAGAACATATAATTTCAAGTATAGGGCCATCTTCCCCTCCAATCAATTGAAGCTCATCAACAATAAACAGATTGATATTATGAATATTTTTTCTCTGCTTCCATCTTCTTGAAAGAACATCCCATTTTTCTGGCGTACTAATAATTATATTACCTCTAGCTAATAGTTTTAAATCTGTTCCAGTTTCTCCTGTGAGAAGAACCACTTTTTTATTCATGACATTTCCGAATTTGACTGTCCAGTCAGCATAAATTATTTCAGCAAGTGGTTCTTTAGGGGTTACATAAACACAGCGAGCTTCGGGATTTTGTGAAAGAAGACGTAAAATGGCAAATTCAGCACAGATTGTTTTACCACTACCAGTAGGAGCCCCAATAAAGACATTGTCATCACTGTTATATACAGAATTAAATACTTGAGTTTGAATAGGGTTAAAATATGGAAATTTGTCTTTATAAAGTGACTCAAAAAAAGGATTTCGTAAAGCAGATACAGGTAGAGGTTGCAAATCTAAAAGTTCAGTTGGGGGTGGATATTTTTCTGGTAAGATAAGATGTCGGAAGGATATAGGCAATTGTGTTTCAGAACCTATCCACTGATCAGAAACAATACGGATAAAGTATTGGGGCGGGAGGGGCTCAAAGACAGGTACAAAGAACTTAACAATATGTTCATCTTGACAGAACTTGCTTTTAAGTAAGAAGTATTCATGGTGAAGAATGACTTCACTGTCAACATCTTCTACAAGAATCCAAAAAGCTTCAGAACTCCCATGCACTTTTTCATCCCACTGAAAATCTGGTGTTATGGTCAATTCAACTCTCAACGTTGCTCGAGTAACAGGCTGAATATGAGCTGACAGTTCTAACTTGGGAAATTGATGAACATATTTATGCACAGTTTTGCCTAATTTTGGCATCCTAAGAAGTTCACCAATTTCATTAGGGCCAAGATCATACAGCCGTTCCCAAGGAAAATTTTTCTTTTCTATTTTTTTGACAACTTCTTCAGGTATTTTCTTAAACTGACGCAAAGGCGACATTGATTGCCACATTCTTCGTTTAATCATTTTACACAAGCTGAGTGCTTTGTCAGTCAGCTGAGCCCAGCCTCTATGCAAGACAATTTCAAATATTGCTCGCATCAGACGATCAGCACTTTGGGTAATGTAAACCATATCAGCCATTAGTGCAAGTCCTTCAAGTTTTAACTGAGATATATATGCTTGCAATAAAACATTGACTTTAGCACTAGGTTCCTCAATACTTTCTTTAATTGGTATAGGGACACGTTCCATGAGCTTTTGCAACTCTAATTTTTCCTCCTCTCTAATATTCAAATTTTTAAACTCTCCAGACAAGGAAAACACTCTAAATAACTCAATCTCACTTAAGGTTTGTTTTAATAATTGTGTGTAGACAATCATAGTTTCATATGTAATGTAATAGTGACTTGCAATTCTTCCACATTCTGTAACTTGAAAACCTCCAGCTTTTTATCAAACTTTAATAAATTACTCTTGTCAAGAAGAGTAGCAGCAGTATATATTAAATCAGCACGGTGTTTTTCAAGGAGTTGATCATCAGAATTATCATGAATACCATAAAGACCTGGATTGCGTAGCATTCTAATGTATAAATATGTATATCCTAACCAGGTGACTGCTTCCTTTATATTCTGTATATTTCCTAAAACAATTTCAGCATTTAGCATATCAGGAAGTCTACTAATCATTTGACTTTCAATAGGCAGTTGCTGATTCAATAAGGACAGATAATACTGTAATTCACTGTGATTAGTAATTAAAATACCTTCACCTTTGGTATCATACTGAGGTCTACCAGCTCGACCAAGCATCTGCAAGACATCTAAAGCTCCCAACTCTACCCATCGACCTTTCTCTGGATTATAAACTTGGGTTCCTTTAATAATTACAGTGTGTGCTGGTAAATTTACACCCCAAGCTAAGGTAGCAGTAGATACAAGCACTTGTATGTGGCGATCTGCAAATAAATCTTCGACCAAAGTACGATCTACCGACTCATACCAGCATGATGAATAGCAAATCCATAGGGCAATAAATCTTTAAGTTCCAAATTTTCACCTGATTTGCCTCTGTCTTCAAAAGCAGTAGAAGCTGATCCATCACGAAGAAATTTTCCAAGGGTATCATATCTAAACACATATCTTTAATTTCTCGAGCAGTCTTGCCAGTTTCTTTCCTTGAGTGAACAAATATCAATACTTGATTTTTGCCTGCTTGTTCTAGTACCTTTTTCATATAAAATTTCTTTCATAAGCATAAAACGCTTTATAGGTTTCTTTTCAGTGATTCCAATGTATTGCTGTTCAAGTGGAACTGGTCGAAAGCTATTGTCAAAATAGAAGAGTCCTGCAGCTGGAGTTACTCGTAGAAGACTAGCAACATCTTCGTAGTTAGGAAGTGTAGCACTGAGTCCTACGAGTCTCACTTCATCTTGTGTCATTTCAATATTTCGAATAGTTCTTGCAACAAGTGCCTCTAAGACAGGTCCTCTTTCATCATGCAAAAGATGTATTTCATCAAATATCATCAATTTTACTAATTGAGTATAAGTTCTCTCCCCACCTTTTCTAGTAACAATGTCCCACTTTTCAGGTGTGCAAACAATAACTTGGGTAGCATTTATTTGTTCTCTGCTAAGTTGATGATCACCAGTCAATTCAGAAACCTGAATGTTGTATGAACTCAAACGTTTGCTGAAATTTCCAACCATTTCTTGTACTAAGGAACGCATAGGGGCAATGTAAACTATTTTGAATTCATCAGCATTAATTGTGCCATCAGAATTTATATGTTTGCCAATTTCTCGCATCATGCACAGCAGAGCAACATTAGTTTTACCAGCTCCAGTAGGAGCACACAACAACAGATTTTCGTCAGTTTCTATTGCAGCTTTACTCAGTCGACTTTGTATACGATTCAAAGATTTGTAGCCATCAAAAGCTGGTTGAACATATTTAGGCAATTTTTCAATTGGCACTAAAGATTCATTAGAATCAAAAGGTTTTGGTTTTAATGCTGGAACATGAATTTCTTCATATCCACGCCTCTGCTTACGGAAAGAGCCATCTGGAAGTTGACAACGTTTATTTGCCATAAAATGACTTCCATGAGAGAAGGAAAGATCTTCAAGATCCAAAACGCGACATTGCTGAAGTTGAGGTAGGCTTTCACCATCTATGTCCATGGCTTCAATATCTGCATCAACTCTCGCTTGGCGAACTTGTGCCCTGCGTTGTCGTTCTTCTTGTATTATATCTTCTTTATCAGTATTTTCTAGTTGTCTCAAAATTTTTTCTAATTCAGGATCATTTTGCATCTTTTCTTTCAATTTAGACTTTTCAGCTCCACTTTGTAAGGATGCCAATAAAGAACAGTACAAAATCATCTGTCTGTGTTGGCGCAAAATTTTGATAAATTCAAATTGGTTGTAACCTAATAGTAACACCAATTGATTTTCAACATCACGATCATCGACTGCCGTTTTGAGAATTTCTAATACTTCCCCAGCTCTTGTTTGTGCAATAACAGGATCGTCATAAAATTTGCTTAACTTTCTCTGCAACCAATATGCATCAATATCCCGTGGGTGCAGTCCTTTACCACTTTTACCTAGAGAGTCTTGACCTGTAGTTAAGTTCGTTGCATGCAATGTACTGTCAATCATGGCTTCATCACCTTCATTTTCATCATTTGAATCTTCCTCTTTTACCTCTCCACACATATCTTCCTCTTCATCATCAGACTCTTCAAACTGCACATTCACACCATAAGTCTCATCAATATTATCTTCAGTTGTCTGAACTTTGTCATCAATTCCATAATCTGATATTTTTTTACACAAATTCACTAAGACAGCATACCTTTCTTGGGCTAAGGTTCCCAAAAGTCCTTCAGTTTCTCTTCTTCTGTCTCTCTCATCACGAATTTTTTCATTTTTTAGAACTGCAAGTACTTCATCTGCAGCTCCACATAGAATATCTCTTGGTTGATCACCCAAAGCTTCTTGAATGAAGCTCAGTAGTACTTCATATGTTTGTTTTGTTTCAGTAGTTTTAGGTCGATACAAAATACCAACCATATCTTCAATGCCTTCAGACAGCAATGTTTGTCCTTTAAGTTTCGAAAAGTCATATTTCGATTCATCACGCTTTATTCTTTTTGCTTTTTTTTCTTCAGCTTTAACCGGCTTGGTTCTTTGATACCGATCTCCCATACGAGACCCTTCCAACTTTCCGACAAGAGAAACAACTTCACCTGTGGCTTCATCTCTCGGACGTCTTTCTATTAATCGAGTATCAGCTTGTAAAACTAAATTAGAATTAGCTTTATATTCAAATTGCAATGATCGAGCAGCGGCATCCGCCATTTTCTTTATAAAAATGAAGCCTTGTGTTGATGTTTTGAATGCTGATAAGTTTAGTTGTTTCTAATGCTTGAATACACTAGCATTCTACAACCTGCGAACCTACTCAAGTACTGAAGTATTTTAATGCAAGTAAATTTCTAAGTAATAATAATAATAATAATAATAATAATCATAAATAAAAACACATGAAGGAATTAAAAGTTCATGAATCGAAATATCTATATATCTATCAATACATATTAAAACATTTCTGTTGTTTCAATAAAATTGAAAATGTTAATTTAAAAATTTCTCACATCCTCAATTTGTAAATCTAAGGTTAAATTAAGCAGTAAAAAATCCAATGTTTGATAATTTGTGTTATTTAAAAGTCAAGATCTTGAAAAATTATTTTAAAATTTGTTCTAAAATAGCACTAAAATCAATTTCTTTTTATATAAAAAACATTATATTTGCTTATCGCGTATTCTCGAGAGACCATAAACTATGGACGCGGAGTAACAATACCATGATCATGTGAGAACGGGACCAGAGGTTTAAAGTGGATTCTGAAGCACTACAAACATACATGGCACCGCCGGGACTCGAACCCGAAACCTGTGGTACCGAGCTCCAGGGCGTTAGCCACTCGCCCATCGAGCCCAGAAAATAAAATATACTATAATATAAAAAAAAAGTATACAAATGAGTATTCAAGACTCCAAGAGTAATTTTTTAATCAGTCAAGTAACGAATAATCATATTTATTTTTTTAAAATGTTCCATATGTAACAATTCCACTTTTCATCTAAGATGGTTACCAGAATACTACAATTTGTTTGGCGGCTCCTCTGGGAGTTTGCTCGCCAAGTTGTTGTCTAAAATGCTATCATTCATTTGCAATTTCGTTTGAAAAAAAAAAATTAGTAATAATTTTGGAAAAAAAATTATTTCACGAATGTTATTTAAGTACACATTAATCTTACTTATTTAGACTTCATAGAAGTTAATGATAATTCAACCTCACACATTTCATTAACACAAACAATAACAAATTTTTATTTGCTTCATTTTTTATTTTTAGTGGTCTTTTTCATTTCATTATGTATTACAACTGCAATTTTACTTATAATTGCTTATTTTTAAAATGGAATCAATAATTTTATTAACCATGGAAAACTTAATAAAAGACATTCATTTAGATTTGCCATTGCCTACTAATGAAGTAAAATCTTTTTTGGTGCGCGGAACTTATTTTTACTATCATTATAAATGTGATGGAACTAATGATGTGGTAAGTTGCACAGATCTTGGGAAAAACAACAATAATAATATTAAATAAATATATATATGCCATGTAAGCATATATTTTTTTGCGTGAAATAAAAATTATACAAAAATATATGCTTATGTGTTATAAATATATGCTTTCATATAATTTTCATTTCAAACAATTAATCTTAATTTATCACTTAATTGCATTAATAATTATGTAATATTTAAACAATTTTGTTTTTCCAATAAATTTTATATTATGAATGTTAGATTTTTGCATCCTAACAAAATATTCAAGATTTTTTTTGTACTAATTTATTTTGGAAATAGAAAAAAAAAAAAAAATTAATTAATTTTTAATTGAGTTAATTGCAAATAAATTTTTCTTATGTTTGTGTAAACAGCATTATAGAAAAACTGTATTTTAGAAAAAAATTCTGTTTACTTCTGTACTATCTGTGATATTAAAATGTTATATTTTTCTTATTAAAATTAAATATATTTTTTTAATAATATACATTTTTTTGTATGCAAATTATATTTTCTTAAAAATCTCAAGGTTTTTTTATATTGTTAAAGTATTTATTATATCATTAATAAGTGTAGAAAAAAATTATGTAAATCTATTTTCTTTAAATTAGGGTTGGGGTTGTGGATATAGGACTTTACAGACTATTTGTTCTTGGATAAAAGAACAATTAAACCATCAAAAACTAGACTCTATTCCAGAGGTAATTACATTAGTGTTTTCTTATTCTATTTATAATCAAACTTTTTAAAAATGCAATTTAAATTTTTGTAGGTGCCTTTCTATAACTGAGCTTCAAAAAGCTCTTGTAGAAATTGGTGATAAGGAAAAGACATTCATTGGATCAAGACAATGGATAGGAAGTGTGGAAGTTGCATTTTGTCTGGATTTTTTTATAAGGTATTTATAACTTGATAAATAATGTAATTAAACTTTTTAGATACTTTTGAAATAACTTTATCCATTAAGTTTTTTTCTTCTTATAATAGATATATAATGTTACTTTTTTACATTAAGTAACTTTATATTTATTGTAACTTTATATATAATCTTTTAATTGAATTTCATAAATATTTGAAATATTAATATATTATGTAAAGGAAAGGAAGTTTGACCTGATGTTAACATAATTATTATTTAAATGAAATGCTAAATTATTTTTTATATAAGAAAATTGAGACTATGTGTTTATTTGCCATTTTAAAATATTAATTAAAATTAAATTTTATTAAAAGACGTGAATTAATAATCTAAATAATTTTTGAATATATATATATATTGTATCATTTTTGCATATGCATAGATTTTTTTTTATATAATATGGTGCATAAATTATAGATATTGGAAAAATTATATTGGTTCTCTACTTTGCCTTTGTTATGCCTCATTCTATTTCATGCTATCATTTCCATATAATTTGTAAATAGTAAATTTTACTTCTATGTTGTTTTATATTTCTTTTTCATTTTTTACAGATTGAATGTAGAATATTACATTGTCGAAATATTTCTGAGTTACAAAAACATTTTAGTGACATTAAAGATCATTTTGTGCAATATGGAAGTCCAGTTATGATGGGTATATTGATATTTGATTACTTTTTAACTCTATTTAAACAAGGGCGCAATTAATATTCCTATGTAAATACAGGATGTAGTATATGTTTAAAATGTCATGTTTTGTAAGGATATTTAAACAAAGAAATTGTGATCAGAAATATTGTCATCCTTTTATGTTCAAGTACAAATGTTGATAAACATCAATATTTAATATAATAACTTTTTGTATCAAATTTATAAATTAGATTTTATTTATATGGTTTCTTTTTTGTTTTTGGGAAAAGGAATATTTCATATAAATATTATATTTTTGATTTTTTTTTTAGGTGGTGATAGAGATTGTTCTTCTAAAGGGATATTAGGAATTAGTGAAACAGACGAGAGTATATTTCTATTGATATTGGTATTTTTTTTTTCTTTAACAGATTTTAATAGTATTCTGATATTTTAAAGTTAAAATTTTTAAATTGTCCAATATACTTAATATTTTGTATAATTAAAGAAATCATGATTTTTATATAGCACACAATTCTTTTTATTATTATTAAATTTATGATAAAAACAAAAAATTTGTGTGACAGCTCTATTATAACATGTTAATTTTTCTATATTTTAAATTTATTTTATAAAATGTTGTTGCGACATCAGAAATAGAAAATATTACTAAGAGATATTTTAGATATTAGATTTCTAATTTTTTGAAATTAATTATGAAATCCATACATTTTAAATAAATCACTTATTCAGATTTGTTGATGAAAAAAAGTAACTTTTCTTTTATAATTATGATTAGATTTTTCTTTACATTTTTATAAAATCTATATAGTAGAATGTTTACATCTTTCATTTGAATTATTATTAACATTTTGTTATTTATGTTTTGTGTAAATACTATATTCTCTTTAGGAAAAGAAGAGAAGGGGGCATATTGAGACATTTTTATAAACTATTATTTTTTCACTTAATTTTTTTTCCAAGAGTTCTTTATTATTATTGCTTGTATATTATTATCAGTTTATTATTGGTTATTTTACCAGTCTTTTTTAAAAACTCTGCCAAAACTTTGAAAAACAAAAATAATTTAATTACAGCTCATGTAAAAATTCTCTATTTAGATATAACAGAATTTCTGCAAAAATTAAATAGCATGAAATCATTGCATTGCACTTTATCCACTAATTGGTTAAATGTCTTGTGTTTTTGCTATGTATCCATGTTGTAATACAACTCTAATTCAATATCATTATCCATATTAAGATTCACACTTCTCTCAGATAAATTATTATATTTTTATGAAAAAAAAAAAAAAAATATAAGAATAAAGTAACATATGATTTTTAATATATAAAGCTATATCATATCTACTCTATTTGTTATACAACTGCTATATTTACTACTTTTATTAGAAGACATTCAGTATATATTGTGATTGTCCCAATGTTCTTCATACATTGAAGTCCCAATAAGCTCATTTTCTAAACAAATGTAAAAACAAGTTCAGAAATGTAACTTAAATTGTGTATAAAAACATATATTTTTCTCAAATTAATTACCTTTTCTCCATTAAATGAAAGTGGCCTGATGGCCAATTGGCTAGCACACTGGCCTTTGGTACCACAGGCTTCAGGTTCGTATCCTGTTGGTGACATTGATTGTTTCTTAGTGGTTCGGAATCCACATTAAACTGTAGGCACCTGTCTTTAGTCCATAGTGGGCAAAAAAATTACCATAGAGCAATAAATCAAACCATTAAATGAAATTTCTACATAATAAGATAATTACTTTATTTAATAAAGTCAACTTATCTCTTTTATAAACAGTAATCTTAATGAACTTTATTAGAAGTTAGAGTTGACATTTACATACATCTAATGTGACTTTTATACTACATTTATTTTGCAATATTTCAGAAATTATAATCTGTCCTAATGGTGCCCCTTCTTCCCCTATATATATTTTACTCATTTTATTCATAATATTAGTGCCTTTTCTTAGACAATTAATTACTTTTAATTTTCTCCATCTGATTTGTAATGCTATTAAAATTACTTTAATAAAATTTTGAATTTTCCCTAATGCTTTTTGGACATAAAAATTTTTTTTTTTTTAACAAGTATTATTTTTAATCTACTTATAAATATTTCATTAGTTTAAAATATTTGTAACAGATAAAAATTCTAGCAAATTTTGATGTCATTTCTTGCCACTTTGAAATGTCTTCATTTTTAAAATATTGAAATCAATATTTTCTTTGTTTGATAATTAATCAGAAAATATATAATGTAGATTCATTTACAATCAATATTTAATAATAAAAATAAATTTTATTTTTGTAACTTTTCCAATTTGAAAAATATTGTCAATTAATTAAAAGAATTTACTTACTGAATCATTAATATACTAGAATTAAGATTTATATACTACCATTTAACTACTAGTTTGATTACTGAACTAGAATGGTAATTGACATGTGTAATGATTTTTATTTTGTGTTATTTTTTTGTTAAATAAAATTTTTTTTTAAATATTAAATGTTGCTTCATATCAGCTTTATTTCGCAAATAAAAACAATACATTTTTACAAGTAGAAATATAAAAGTTCTCTACCTTTTATCTTGCAATTTAATGTTAAGTATTTATAAACAAAATATTATCATTAATTGTATTATAAAATTATTGTAACCACCAAAAAAATAACAGTATATGTTTTTAAAATTTTCATAATTTTTTTTGAATACTTAGTTTTAATGGGTTATTTCAATTTAATCTTTATGTTCCTTTTGTCACAATAATGTAATGTTAAAAGTATTTACAATTGTAAGATTATTGTTTATTATTTAAGTACTTTTATTTATCAATATTTTATAACAGAGCAAACAAATTTTAAACAATAATAAAAACATGAAAACTTGTTATATTTATTTAATCAATGATTTAAAAAAAAAAAAAAAACATATTTGCATAAAATGCTTAAAATTTCAAAATTTTATTATTTTGAAGAATAACACATATTCCTTGAATTTGAAAGGTATCAAATTGATTCTGAAATTTTGATATTAATTTTCCAAATAATTATATTTTATAATTTCATTGTTTTTTAAAATAAAAAAAAAAATTTCAAAAATAATAAGAATTGTACTTTTTCTTCCCTTAAAATATAAAAAAAATGATAAAAATAATTTCAGTTCTTCTAATTAAATAATAGATGGAAAAAATTACGCAGTTTAAGTTTTGTATTTAAAAAAAAAAAATTGAAAATAATTCCGGGCACCTAGTTTATTATAACTTTTATAAACTAAGAATTTCATATTAATGTTAATTATTTTGAGTAGTTAAAGAAAAATGAGATGAATTTTTAAAATAGTAAAGCTTATATAAAATATAGGTTAAATAGTTTTTTATATTTAGAATAATAAAAGAAGTACATTTAAATTTACTTTTTGGTTGATTTCACATAAATTATTTTGCTATCCAATTTTAACTGCAAAACATTCTGGCTGTTACTCAAAACTATAAAATAATCTAGTATTAATGATTGTTAAATCAAATTTTGAGTTTTAAAATTAGCTTTTTATTTTTTTTTTAAATGTATCGCATTTTATACACATAGTTTGAAATATTTTATTTAGCCGTAAATATATATAAATTTTAGAATAGTAGTACTTTTTCACTTTCAAGAAATCTTTGATTTTTATAGGATCCTCATTTTACTGGACATCCTAAGTATTCAGAAAAGTTACAAAATGATGGTTGGATAAAATGGCAAAATATAGATGAGTTGCATCCAAGTTCTTTTTTATAATTTGTGTTTTCCATTAATAAAAGCTGTTAAATAAGCATAGTTTTTTTAATGCATGATTCAGTTTCAGAAATTAATAACATAGAAAAAAATGCCTAAGGTTTTAGAGGAATAGTGATCATATATATAAAATTTTAGATTGAGTAAAGAATTCTGCTGTAATTAGTACTTTCAAAGAGTTTAAAATTGCTTTCTCATTTTTTAAAAAAATAAATAAATAAACGTTGACTCTATTGAAAATATATATCTTCTAGTTAACTATTTATTACCAACTCTCTGGTTAGTGATGCATCATCAATTCTATATGATATAATTGTTTTATAGCATGATATACATGACTTTTAAATTAGATAAGTTACTAAACCACAAAAAATTGTGATTTTTAGTTGAGCAAAACAACTGAAATTAAAAGTATATTTTCATAACTAAAGGTAAGTTGAGGTTTGTGTTACTATGCAAGTCAAAACATTTAAAGTAATACCTTTAAGAAAAGAAATTCATAATAAATTTACTGTATGCAGTGGGTTTTACAGATAAACTTTACAAAGTTATTCCACAATAACCAAAACCAAAAGATGGTGTTTTTGTTTGATTTAATATCGATAGGTTATTATTGAATTGTTAAATTCAAATCATGATCCGATTTTTCAAATTTATCAACATTTTAATTTCCTAATATAACATTATTTTATGCTACCAAGTAAGAAAATTAAAATATTTTTTTCAAATCTATTGATTTAACAAATTGTTGTATTAAAATAAAATTTAACAGTCAAGGCTGCTTCTACACACTGTTACCAAGTGGTTTTTCCATTTGGTAACAGTGTGTAGAAACAGCCTTACAAGAATATTAATTACAAAAGCTTTTTTTTTACAATCAACAAATTAATTTTACGTAAATCTTTTTTTATATCATTTTTTAAAGGTAATTGGGATATCTAAAATATTTTTGTAAAATCAATGCAATAAATCCAAACTTTTAAGGTGGTAAAAAAAAAATTCATAATTCCAGAAAGTAATTAGTTGAAGAATTAATTTCTGATTTCAGGTTAGAAAATTCTAACCCCCCCCACATACTTCCTGACTGTATAAAGAAATTACTATTGATTACTGTTTGAATTTGGTTTCTAATATCATATTCTTGCATAATTAATTCGACATATAAAAAACGCATGTTGTACGAGTGCGCAACATGCCTTTACATATTTTTGATTCACATTTATTTAATGAAATGAAAATAGAAGTTTGTATTATATATTAATATTTTTATATGATAATTATACCATATCTAATAGTTTGAGTTATTTAGTCTTCAAAAATAAAAAAAATCATAAAGTAATTACTTTTTTTAAGTGTATAGATATAAAGTTTTTTATAAGTTTGTTTTTTCATGAAATGTAAATAAAATTTTTTTATCCTAATAAATTTGATGTTTATTATTATTATTTTACATAAGCAATATAGGGCTGTTGCAACTGCTTTTAATGGTAATGAAAAGTTAATACCTGTAGAATAGAATAAAAACACAATGGTTTAGAACAAGATAAATATAATGCTTTCATTTTATGCATAATTAAATCAATTTATAAATAATTACATGTAAAAAAATATCTGTTCTTCTATAGCTGAAATGATATTCTACACCATCATCCATTAGTAAAATATATAATTTGCCATTTTTTTTAGTTTTTAATCAAACTAATTTAAAAACTGCATTTAGTGTTCTTCGTTATATCAATTGAATTATATAAGAATTTAATGTTTGCTGTGAAATTTTAAGATCATGATACATCTGCAGCTTTGTACACAAGATTTTAGCAATTTTGGAACTCTTCAAACAATATCCTTAAACTACACATGTAAAAATTTTACTTAATATCTTTAAAAAACTTTTAAGATATTTGCACAACAATACAAAAAGTAAAGCCAAAAACATATAGGCTGTTTATTTTCATGTTTGACCAAGCCCAGTTCAACTATGGAATATTTTAATAGTTACAAATACCAAGAAAATAAATTAAAAATGGTAAATAAACTAATTTAAAAATAAATTAATTGGTAAATGCTTAATTTTGAAATAAATAAATATATTTATTTTAAATTAGCTAATTTAAAATAAATTAATGGCAAATCAAATAATTTAAATTTAATCATAGTTCATCTCCAGTTTTGCATATGTCATATGCTGAATTGTTAGTGTAATTCATTATTCAATGAAAATAAATGTCATTTGATACCATTTTAATCTAATTTTTACAAAAATATAGTGCTATTAATTTTAAAAAAAAATATTTCCTGTATTTCTAAACTGTAAGTTTGATACAGAAAAAGTTGTTCAATTAATGCAATTGAGAAGTTTGCTTTATATATATTTTTTATGTATTGAAACCTGTGCTGCCTGCCAAAATTAAAGGATATTGGCACAGTTATACAAAAATATTATATAACATCACTATGTTCAGTGATTAATTAATCGAAAATGGTGTTCAGATTTATAGAAAGTTAAAAATGATCTCAGTTATTCAACAAATCTTTCTTTAATATGGTATTTGGTGACAGACAGAAATGTGAATTTTGCATCTTGATTTCATAAAATTTACCAGTTAATTTAAGTTTTTAAATTAATAAAATTTATGAATTAATTTAAATTTCAAGATAAAAAAGATATCACTCAAATAACTGTCTAACTTAAATATCAGATTTGATAAACTATAGTTCATCAAATCTAGTGGAATTGCATGTCACTTTTTCAAAAAAATTTTTAAATGTATGGAGAATCTGAGGAAGCTTTTGGCAAGCTTCCTACATAAGCTCTATTAGGTTTAAGCCTGGTATGTAAGTTGGACAATTATTTGAGTGATATCTTTTTTTAAGTATTCTGTTACCAGAAATGTCTGGGTAAAATTGTTATTTATTAGCAAAAAATGTGATTCAGCTGTATCCATAAGCAGTTGAACTTGGGCTCCAAGATTACATCCATATATATCTGACCGGCTGTAGAACCACATTAAAAGGTACTCGGATCTGTGTTCCATTTTTAATGATCTTCCTCAAACAATTAACTTTTCTGTGGAAATTAAATCTTTTCATGAACAAGGCATGGGCAATTGCATGACTCTTAACCCCTTTCAGATTAAAATATACTTAAAATCACAGTTCAGATTATATCTAAACTTATTAACAAATAGTACTGGCTCCATCATTGCACATTAATATAATACTAATTTAAATTAATTCCTTTATAAGATTCAGTAAGTGGAATAGAAATCATTGGTTTTCTCTCGTACAGTCCAACCCCATCAAGCCTCTGTGCAATAAAATGGCTCATTCATGTTCCTGGGCACCTATAGGATTAAAACCAACTCTCCTGTTGTCCTTCATGGACTTTGTAAGAAGAAAGGAACACAAATCATCAGTTTTTCCTAATAAATTCAACCTTATGACGTTTGTGTGCCACAGCAGAATGCAGATTAATTTTTGTAGCCATCTGAAAGTCTCAAATCAACTATTATTTCTGCATAGTTTCTTTGATTTGACAATTACGTAAAACAGCTCAGTTGCAATTATTGTTCTTGAAAAGACTATTTGCTAACTGATTCACTGCTTTAAAAAATTTTATTTTACTCGAGTACTTATATAGGGGGCCTAATGGCTGAGTGACTGGCGCTCGGTGCCACAGGTTTCGGATTCGAGTCCCAGTGATACCATGGATGTTTGTAGTGATTCAGAATACACTTTAAACTGTAGGTCCCAGTTCTAATATGGCTGTAGAGCACTGGGTATACAACCCTACTCCTTAAAAATAAAACATCTCTTGTTTCGAAATTTGCCAGTAGGCAGACGGCCTTGGCCCAACATGGGGCTGTTGCACACACTGATGACGAGTTCTTTATATAGGATATTCAGGTCTAAGGCAATCTACATTTGTGTTTGCCCCCTTCCTATCACTAAATGCCATTTGACCCTTCGTTTAAATGATGCTTTTGAATCATACCTTTTAAATGTTTATCACTTTCAGAAATCATATTCATTTTAAACAATATTACAGACCCAATTTTGAATATAATTCAATTATAAGTTGTCTATTTCATGTGCCAAACTATGAGAGGAAGTTTAATTTATTTAATTGCAGAAATGATTACGCAAATAGACATTAATATGATAACTTTTACAGAAAAATATTTTTTTAAATTCTTCTGATTATCCTTTAATTTTGGCGAGCAGTGTAATTATGCACCATGGGCATTCAAGGATGACAACAATTCATATTATTTACAACACTATTTAATAAATACATATTATAAATCTAACAATATAAATAAATATTTGGCACTGTAAACAAATATTAAAATCAAAAAAAAAAAAAATGTATTTCAAGCAAAATTTAATTGAAAATAATCACAGAAATGTATTAATTTTAGAGTTTGTAATAAAAGCAGAAAAAAGGTACATGAAATAAAACAAATGCTTTTTGAGTTAATAAAGTATGATCAATAAATTAAGAGATGAATAATGAATATATTAGATCTCTTACCCATAAGATAGTAAGAATAAAGTTAAATTCTATGAAATTGAAGTTCAAACTATACAGATAATTTTATAAATGACTAGAACAAATTTTCGCAAAAGTAAACATTTTAATTGAGACTTCATTTTTAAGAACACATTTTTTTCTGAGTATTATGAAAAATCTAAAAATTATTGATAAATAATTTTTCTAGCAGAATTGTTTTAAAAACTGACAAAATTTTGTATATTAAATATTAATTTAAAAACTTCACTTTGAACAGAATTGAAATAAAAAATGATGTAAATTGATTTTTAAAATTACAGAAATGCAAAAACTTACAAGATTTAAAATTTGTAACTAATAAAAAAGATATTCTTTTAATTTTTTTTTTTTTTATTATAAAGAAATAGATGTTTCCTAATTTAAGTTGTCAAAGAAACTTCTAATGTAATGAAGATAAATTTCAATAGTAATTCAGAGATTAATTATGAATAGAAGAGTAATATATCATTTCAATTATAAAGTGTTATTTTTATAATAAATAGTCACCTTATTAACATATACAGATTAAATTTCAGAAAAGATATATATATATATATATATATATATATAAATCGAGATAGTTCAGGTCAAAATATTAACAAATCTGAGATTCTTAATAAATATGTAATAGTTCAGCTTTACAGAGAAATAAAAAATATAAAAAATTATATCGTAACTTTTTGCCTGAGATTCTGTCTAATACTTAAAATTATTTAAGAAATAATAATAATAATAAAAAAAAAGCTACATTTTTATGAACATAAGCGTATGAGTTTCATTAACTAACACATAAATTACTGAACATTTGTTGAACAACAACAGAAAATAAAACAATAAACAAGAAGATACATAAAAACTTTCCTTATATTTTTCAAATAACTGCCCATATGCTAAAAAAAGCACATTTAGATGAGATATTTCAAATAAACAAATGCTGAACACATAATATCATTGAATTATGTCTAAAAATACTAAAGTTTAATAAATATGAAATACAAATAATTCAATTTATAAAATTAAATTAAAAATAAAACAGTTATTTTATTTTAATTTCATAACATTCAGATGAAATACTGATCTTGAATACTTTGTTATTTTCTCTAACATAAAGTACAGATTAAAAGGATTAGGATTTCATGTATTTTAAATGAAGCATTGCATTTTCTCAAAACTGACAGGTTAATAACAATAATAAAAATCTGAAAATACAGAATTTATTTTTATTTAGTATTATTCTTTAAAATATAGATCAATTTGTACTCAAATATATAACTATACAAAAGATAAATATTAATTAGTCTAAATTCTATTTCTGATATGCATTTGTATTTAAACTATTTTTAAATATTTAAAAATATTCTCAGCATAATCATAATTAAAAAATAGCTCAATTATTAAGCAATTTTTCAGTGGGCTTTAAAATGAATTATTTCAGTAATGAAATGCAATTTAAGATAAATTTTGAAATGCTTAGCTTAAAAAGGTTTCTAATAAATTAGTTCATAAAATTTCTAAAAATATAAAAAGTACTGTAGAGATAAAAATTTGCATGACATTATGGCGTTCCCAGATTATGTTCTATGTTATTTGTAGCTGGTGGTAAGACAGTTTTTGGTGGAAGGAAACCTTTCCACATTTTATTCACTTCATCAGGTAAATGATGTTGCCAACTTTTCAAATAATAACGTGTGTATTTACGAAGCTGTCTGAATTTACAAAAAGTAGCTTCTCCATCACTAACTTGTTTTGTTTTGACCAGGAAGCCATTTTGTTTAAAAGTGTCCTCAAGTTTTTGCTTGATAACAGATCTTTGATTACGTCTCCGTGATCTTGATTGAGATTCTTTTATGAGAGATTTATGAACAGAAAATGGCATATTGTCTGTTGAAGAATGAGCAGCATTCATATCTAGAGGTGGAAATGAGTTTTTGATTCTAATTTGTTTGGAATTCAATGCCATGCTTAATTTGCCATTGACATTTTCCATCTCTTGTGGAACTTTTCCAGCTGAAATAGTAAAAGGTTGTCTAGAACTCACAGTATTAATCGAAGGTGATAGAAACATCAAAGAAGCTGGCATTTGATTTTGTAAAAGACTTCCTAAAGTGGATGTATTTTGATAAGAATTATTTTTTATTGAGTAATTAGAATTTGAACCAGACACAATATCATTATGGTTTTGCATAAATGTAGAACCATTTTTTAAAGAATTAAAATTATTTTCTATACTTTCCTCAGTTATGAGTTTTGATTCTTCTTCTTCAACAGGTTTTTCACTGCATTTTGCAGAAAGATCTAAAGGTATTCCTTCACTTTCTTCCATTATGGATAAATATTTTACATAAGGCACAACTCGTCTCGTTTGCAGTGGCTTTCTTCGATGCTTCAGATTTTGAAATGAAGATGTTGATGAATTTTCAGCTTGATCACAGTTACTATTTCGATTTTCAGAAGATTCTGGCCTATCAAGCAAAGAATTCAACACAAAATTAAGAGAATCCTTCTTAGAAGCAACAGATTTTGCACTATCACGAAGTCGACTTACAGTGGAGGAAGCATTAGAATTTTTAGAAAAATTAGCATGGCTTTCAAATGAATTACTACTTTGTAAACTTAAATTAAAATCATATGGATCAACATTACCATTAGGTATTACATTATGAACTGCTTGATGATTTTTTGCAAATTTCGATACATGACTTTGTCTAGATGCATGATCCATCCTTGATCGTGTTGTTGCTGAATCCGATTTCATAGCAGATTGCTTACTAATGTTAATTGGTTCACTTGAAGAATTTTGAACACTTTGTGACCAGTTAGAAATAGTAATCTGTTTTGTTCCATGTTCTTCTTTTAATCTACATTCTGAATGAACTTTCCATTTAGTTCTCAGATAACCATTATCCTTCTCAGAAGTTACACTTTCTGATGGTAAAAAGTTATGAAATTTCAGACCCTTGCGGAGATTTTTACGTCCTCGGCTGTGGCACTCCTGCACGGTATATTTTTGCTTTCTTAAAAATGATGGCTTCATCCCGTAGCTTCTTCCTTGGATAGGGGAAAATATACTGTATAAATTCCCGTCTGCGATGTGAAACAGCTTTTGGGAATAGTTGAAATCGTTCTGGTTATCTCTATGAAGAAAAAAATAATGAATGTTATAAAAACTTAAATACTTTTGTAGTAGTCTTGGAGAAATCATAACACAAACAATTATACAAGTTATATTGTGTATGTATGTGTGTGTGTATATATATATATATATATACACACATGCACAAAAAGGTACAAAGATAGGTAGGTTAAAGACTTATATACAAATATTACATATCTTTAACCTACTGTTTGCTATCACTACCAATTACCAAAATTTTTGCCCAAGAATTTTCTTATTAAGCGGTGAAGTATAACAGAATTTCTGGATAAATGCTTTGAGCAATCATATGTGGCCCTAAAACACTCGATGATTTTATATTATAGAGAGTATCTACTATTTACAACAAATTATTGGAATAAATAAAATGATAACTTATTAATTTAATGCATGTATATAGATAATTTGATTGATTGATTGATAATTCTGAAAGAGAAAATAAAACAAACCTTCAGAATTGAGATCAATAAAAAATTGCTTTGACAGCTAAATACTCAATTAATCATAAGGACTACCATAATAAAGAAAAACCTTTGTTTCTGCAGAATATATATATAAAAAAAAAAAAAAACCAAAAATTTTTTTCTGTACAAATTATAATAATGAACAATTTTGTTTACAAATTAGTGAATATTTTATTAATATTAATTATAGTAATATGTTTGAATCACAGCAATAATTTTTATATAAAGTTAAAGCAAATCCAGTTTTTTAAAAACATGTGCTTTTATTTCTGTTTTTAACGATCTTATAATTCATGCTAATTATAATATGATTATAAAAAATGTTAGCTCATATTAAAATTTTTGCTTTTTATTAATTCTACTTTAATTAATAAATAAAAAAAAAAAAAAATAACAGAATAAATATGAAATGTATTATATTTTATAAGAAAATTAAATACATAAAATTTAATAAAAAAATATGTAAAAAATTGTATTTAACAATTAAAATTTTTATTTGTGACAGATTAAAAATTAAATAATAGATAGATGTATGATGGAATATAATATATTGTTATAATATATAATGACAATTATATACATTATTTATAATTACTTACAGATTTTCTGGCAAATTTGTTTCAGTGTACTTGAAATCATCCGAAGGTTCTTCTAACTCTTCAGTACCTTCTAAATCACTTAAATTTGAAGGAGCACCAAGATTACTATCAAAATATGAAGGATCTTGATTTAAATTATTTGAAGGCGATTTATTCAGATTTTGCTCACGGTTCCTTAATAATGCTTGAATACAACTTTTTGCTTTATTCTGATTGGATGAGGAGCCAGGTTCATCAGAGTACATTACAAAATGAACTGCAACCTTGCATTTATTACCTAAAGGGAAAAATTTTATTTTACTCTTCTTATAATATTCAATATTAATATTTATATAGTGGAAGAATGAACACATTGGGTGCATTTTTGTTAAATATTTTTTTCAGTGATTTTTAAAAAAATACTTTTAAAGTTTTTTCAATCTAAAAATTATGTTAAGGGCTATCATTTTAATATTTTGTAAGCACTTTTCTCCAACATAGAAACAAAAATAATTAAGTTACAACTTATGAATTTGAAAACAATTATTTGACAAAAACATTTGGACTCTGCCAAAATGACAATAGAGCACACTCGAACAACTATCTTTATATTTACAATCACAAATATTTAACATTAAAAAAATTCAAATAATATGGTGACAAAATTAATTAATTAGTAAGAAAATTATCCAATTTGCACTTATTAAATGGATACCATAATTATATAAATTTGCATTAAATTTAATGTTAAATAGGATAATGTTGAAGTCGCAATCCAGTTATTGGTGGTATAAATTTTAACACAATGTTTTTTAAATTAATTCTACTAACATCTTTAATTTCTAAAATTATTACAATACATACTTATATATAATTCCTGTTGGTTTTTTTTTCCCTAAAAGGCACATTCTTCTTTTTTTTTTCCCCCTAATTATTCTAATCAACTACAATGCACAGGTTCAGGTGCAACACAATTTACTGCAAAAACAAGTATGAACAACCAGACAAGTATGAAATCATTATGTTGCACATTAACCACAAATGGGTAAAATATTTTCAGTTTTTGCTGAGTATCTATGTCATTATGCAACTAAAATTCAGTGTTGGTATCCGAATTAAGATTCATACTTCTCTCAGATTGTCTGAATTGAGTATTAATATATGCACAAGAATATAGTGCAAATATCTCTATTATATTCCTAATAGAACATAATGATGTACATCAGGATTGTTTATAAGTTCCATATCCATTATTGTTCAAATGCCTGATATCAGATAATTTTTTAAGCAAATGTTTACTACTAATAAATTATTTATAAACAAATGATAATTTTTTTTAATTAATTACTTTTCTTCGTTAAATGAAATATCTATATTTATAAAGTTAAGAAAAATTACATTTTATGTGGCACAATCATTTTATCTTGCTCATAAGCAACAATCTTAATGGAACAAGTTGAAATTATAGATAAAAATGTTGTATATAATTCTTTAAAATTTTTATTTCACTGTATTTGAGAAATTACAGCCTCTGTCCCAATGGAACTCCAATTCCTATAGAAATAACTTTTTAGAGAATTGATTATATAAACTGTTTTAAATTAAATAAAAACAAATAAAATTATATCAATTACAAAACAGAATATAGAAAATAGTGATAATTACAAAGATTACAAAGGTACAGATAAAATTTTTATTAAAAGAAATGTAGTCAGAAAAGTTTTATTACTTAATATTTACACAGAAATGGACTCTTTAAATATAAAAATAATTAAAAGCCCATTTAAAACTAAATTCAGATTCACTGTCAAAGACTCATCATTATAGTAGCTCATTAAAAAAAAAAAAATCTTAGCATACAACCATACATGGAATGAAAGAAACATGATATCATTCTCATATTGAATGTGATTAAGTAAAACAAAATGGTTTTTTTCTAACATTAAATAATTAAAATATAAAGATGATCCCATGACTTCAAATTTATTATTTTTTTAATAAAAAAAATTATAATGCATTTAAAATAATAGAAAATGTAGATTTTTACTATTTTAAGAAATATTTGATATATTATTACCGTAGTGAAGTGCTTTTGTATTTAAAGATTTTACATTAATCACCTCAAGTTTCCTTTTACAGATTATACTAAATAGAAGTGGTAAATTTAATTTATATAATACACAACCATATAAATATACAGAAATAATACCTCTTTCAAGATAATTAAAAAGAAACCCTTAATATTAATTAAATGAACAGAACTAAAATTAAAAATCAAAATAGATTGATGATATAAATTTTATACCATTATGAGATGGCAAAAACATTTATGTTATAAAATAAACTAGCATAAGTAATGTACACATAAATTATTTTACCTTGAATAGACCTTTTCAAGAAAATAAAGATTGATGTTAGATCTAAAGAAGATAATTAATTTCATCAAAGTAAGGTAATTAGATAAATGAATAAATAAGAAATTAATTACCAGTACAGCTTTAAGAAAATAAACAATTAGCTGAGATTGCTAAACATTGAATTAATAAATTTTTCTCTTAAAACACTTAATTTATAACAATTGGTAGCAAATCATAACAAAACCCTAGTTACTTATTTACCATGATTGCTAACAAATAATTTAAATTTTTAAAGCTTTTGATTTATTAGAAGGAAGTACACTGTGATTAAAAACTGATACACTACACACAATGTTTGAATCAAAACAAAAAATAATTTCACATCCTCAATTCACAATGTTATTAATGATAATAAATTTATTAACTTTCTACACAAATGCGTTTTCAAACAATAAAATAAAGATTATTAAACTTTTTATATATAATATCCATAAAAAATTGAAAATTACAGGAACAAAGGAAAAAAAAAATATTTACCTCGACGTGATGCCTAAGTCATGTTGACAGAAGCAGCATTTCACAATATCCCCAATTCCGAAGTAAAGATGGGAAAGAGGGTCTGTTTTCGACAAGCTCCTAAAAGTAATGAACCCTCCCGGAGAGTCATGTTTCCTCCCAAATTTGGAAATACTGCAACCGCAGCACACTCTGAATTCAGAGCCCTTTGGGGGGATGCTAAACCTTCTCTGCAATGCTATTTATGGTTTAGCAGCTTCAGTAAGCATCTGGAAATAGAACAAGTGTACATTGAGTTATGCACAGTTTTTTAAAAACTGAGAGGGAAGAATCGAAGTTCTCTTCTCCGCCAGTGAAGATGCGAAATGGATTTTATCTGTTTTCGTTTTCTTTGTGACAGAAGGTTTTACCTGAGACAACAACGATTAATTTGTTTTTTATTTACATCATTATTATTATTGACAACTGCTCCGTTGCCAAAAGTTTTCGGTTATTTTTAACATTTTGTAGGCTACCTTCGCAGATTAAGTTCTTTATTTTTAATTGCCATTTCGTTTTTAGACAAGGAGTTTTTCTTTGAATTATTTTTCAACTGAAGAATTTAAAATATAATTCAGCAAAGTTTATTCTAATATCGGAAATGTTAAACAAATTTGATATTTTGAGATATCCACAATAAACCTCTTGAATAAAAGCAAACAAAAGAACAAGAAAGAAATCTTGATATCTTCCTTTTTCAATTTTCCCATTGTGAAAATAGTTACTAGAATTTTCAATTATATTTAAAATTTTATGATTTAAATATTAAAAATTTTAAACATTCTTGATGTTACTTGTTTACTTTCTTCTGTTTTTTTTTTTTTTTGTTGACTTACTTTCTTTATTCTTTTGATTACTTGATAATCTAATTATTTTTAAAAAGTGACAAAAATATGTATTAAAATGAATTGCCCCTTAAAATTTTTAGAAATGTTTCTTTAAATAATATTTTCATCTAAAAGTAAATAATGGAAAGGGAGTCCTTAATTTGTAATTTAGATTTTTATTTGTGTGTATTTCCTAAAACTTAGAAAACCCTTTTTTTTAATGTATTAATTTTTAATTCGTGTGTAATTAAAAACATGAAAACTGTATTTTAACATATAACAATGTATTACTTGGTTATGACCAATTCTATTGTTATACGTACATAAACTTATGTTTTTTTTTGCAAACGTATTTTTATGCATATGTTTTTAAATTCAAATATTCAGAAATAGAATGTGTCAAATAAGAAATTAATTAAAGAATAAACTAAATTTTTAGAAAATTGAAATAGAAAAGCCGCAGTACGATTTAAATTTATAATGAATTTATTTATAAATACTTTATTTCAAGCAATGGTGTGGTAATACTTAAGCCTTTTCTTTTAAAATTTTTATTTTAATTTTGAAATTGCAATTAATATTTCATTTTATTTAAAGTTATTAAAATTAAATATATTATGTTTTAAAAAACGAAACAAAAAAAACAACTTTAATGGCTAGCTTATTTTTTTACAAGTTAATTAATTATTGAATGGATTAGATTATGTGAAGTTCAATATTTACTGATTGACAAATTATTTGCAATATAATATTGCTTAATATTTGTGTACCATCCAAAATATTCTGATAATTCTGATTTAAATTTATTCTGATAATTGAAATTATGGAACATATGCAGAATAAGTATTGCGAAAAGCAATTCGCAATATTTATTCTGAATATGTTCCATAATTTCAATTATCATTCTTGATAGTTTATTTTTGCATATTTTTTTTGCTACCATTATTTAAATAATAATGCAATTTCATTTCGTTCAATCATTAGTTTTTAATCTATTTAATCTATTGTAAATTTATACTGATAGAAAAACTCATTTAAAATAAATCATTAGATATGAAATTTGAATGCAAAGCAATATTACGGAAAATTATCAGAAAAATGCAAGAAACAAATACTGAGAGATTATAAATGTTTAAAAGTTTATCTCTGAAAACACTTGAACCTTTGGCCATAAATTTTTCAATATAAATTATCAAAGATATAGTTCTTCTTTTCAATAATCTATTTGGATTGATTATTTTTTAAGATTCAGCTTCATTAAAAAAAAAAAAAAAAAAAAAAATTATCATTTTTAAAAAAAAAAATTGAATTGGTAGATTTTTAGAAAAGTCCATAAACGAAGTGTCATTTAAAATTTATGTCATTAAATTAAGTATTACATTTCAGAATAAAAAACAAAATTAAAAAACAAATATTGAAAGGAGAAAAGACGGAAAAGGCAAATTCTTTTAAAGTTCTTGGTGTTCATGTTCCTTTTCCTTTTCTATTTTGCTTCCTTTTTTCTCTCTTTTTTTTTTTTTTTCCATGAAAACAATTTAAAAGAACAATAACTTTATCTAACCGATGTTTTATTTTGTAGGTAATACTTTTTGTTATATTGTTATTTCTCTGTCATATTAAACATAATAAGTGATATTTATTCTTTTATAAAATTCTTAATTCCGAATAATAATAATAATTAATTATATAATGAATTCTGTAATTATGCAGAAACTGCTTAGAATTTTTATACAATCACATTTCAGTATGAGGTTTTTTATAATGTGTTTGAAAAATTGTTTTCCAATATAGAATTATTTTACAATTTGACACTCGAAATTAATCATTTTTATGATTTTAAATAACTTCTTTATTAATAAAAATATTTAAAAAGGAAGCAAGCAGATACTACTAATCTTGTGAAAATAATGATGCATGATATGAATAAATGATAATGATATAATATGATATAATATATGATATAATATGATGTAATGATATAATATGAATGAATAATAATGATGCATGATAAAATGAATTTGCAAAACTCATTCATTTTCCTCAGTGTGTTTAGTTACCACCTAAAAATATTATAAATCAATAAAATTTCATAGGAAAAAGGTGCATAATTAAAAGTTACTGAGTTGTACAAAATTATAAAGTTCTAAAAGCCATGAAATTCGAAAAACTTCAATTTTAATTTGAGAATCTTTTAGAAGGATTGGGATGCTTGAAATTCAATTCCACAGATTTAAAATAAAAATAAAAAAACCCCCATTTTTTAAACATAAAATCCAAATAAGATAGCGTGTTATAAAACAGAACTTTGTAAGTTTTGTTTTATGTAACGTGAGAACAGATAATAAAAGCGAGAAAAGATAATTAATATACAATAAAAATATTTCCGATTTTTTTTTTTTTTTTTTTTTTTAATTTTTTTTTCCCCGTTTGAAGATGGCAGGTATGAGTAATTTATAAAAACATCTATGAAAAATATATGAAATTTAATTTTAAAAATGAAAGCTGTAAATGATACGTTCAAAAAATGAATATCCTTTTCATATCTAATCTGAATAATTTTCTGTTTACAAATGATTCAAAAATGTCCCACTAAATTATTCTTATTAATGAAATTCTACTATTTCATCCATATTAATTAATAAAGGTTTCG
Source organism: Caerostris extrusa (assembly GCA_021605095.1). Classification (NCBI taxonomy): domain Eukaryota; kingdom Metazoa; phylum Arthropoda; class Arachnida; order Araneae; family Araneidae; genus Caerostris; species Caerostris extrusa. The sequence continues at coordinate 88,056 of BPLR01010294.1, read as the reverse complement.
AAAAGTTTTAAATTATTTGAATCGGTTAAGCAAATTCATTAAATTTATTCTGAACTAACTTGAGTTAATGATTAGATTAACTTTAATTGAAATTAAAAATTTATAGAAGATTTCATTTTTTTTTTTCCTTTAAATATTTTAGTTTTTTTTTTTAGATAATCTGATAGAAACTTTTAAAATTAATAATTAACTATTTTGTAGATTAAATTTTTGTGCATGTATTTTTAAATTAGTATAAAGTTATGTAATAACTTTTATACTAATTTAAAAATACTAATACTAATAAAAATTATACTATACTAATTAAAAAAATTTTTAAGTTTCATTTTAAATGATTTGAAATTTATTTTGTCAAATATCCAATTTTTTACTAAATTTATATTCTGAGCTATATGTATAATATATAAATAATTGTTATAAAGTGATATTACTTTATAATATATACTATTGATATTCTAATACAGCTGGCAATACAGAGACAGTTAATCTGTATGCCATAAGCAAGGGCTGCATTGCTGTTACTCATTTAGCACTAACCAGGGCACGTATATCTTGAAGATATGCTACGAATGCAAGTAACACTCCCCCACAACGCTCTCGATATATAGTATTATGTTGAGAAATAAACTCACGGTATACCTAAAATATATAATATAACATAAGTACATAAAATAATATACATATTTACCATTAAATAAGATACGTATTACTGTTTAATTAGAATTTAAACAGCAAATGCGTCATAAATGCTTCCAAATCATAAATGCGTATTGCTTTTAAATCATAATTTTTTACCCGAATAGTTTGGCTTCTTTGTTTGCAGCAAATTATATTTGAAATTAAAATAGTTGCATCATTTATAGCGCGTACTCATGCGAAGGATATAATCTAAAATCGCATAAAAATGTAGAGTGCATTGTAAAATAGGTAAAAATATATTTTATTCAATATCCTTGTGGCGATTTTCAATATCGCTAAGTTTAGGCAATAACAATTTCATCCAATTTTGGAATATGCATTAATTGAAGGTATTACATTTGAAGCATTGTTCTCTCAAAATTCAGTCGCCTAGTTATTGTCTAATTATAGTCGCCTAGTTAATGTCTTTCACGGGATTTCGTTTCTTTCAACATGATGCAAACAGGTCTTGCCATTCAAACAATAAGTTTACATTGTGCATGATTAACAGCAAATTTGATTGCGCCAGAGAAATGCCATATAACCACAAATCTTGTTGTCTTCATTGGTTCCTACGAAATGAGCAATAGAAGAATTGCACAAAAAGCATTCTGTAGCAGGTAATAAACTAAGGTGTGTAAATAAACTATGGTGGGTAAATGTTGGATGTGAGCGCAGTGATAAACTCATTAATCGAATGGTAACGACAGTTTGCTTCATTTTGAAGCAAACTGTCGACTATGAAACAAGGCTACCTAATAAGTAAATTGCTGCACACCAAGGATAGTAAACCAAGGTATTAGTCATGGCGAGTAAGGAGGATATTGACTTCAAAAAGGTTTTCATGGATAAATGTATTGCATTTATTACTTTTCGTATTTTGTATATTGAACTTTCCGACCATTTTGAAGTGATACAGGACACTTACATGAATTGTTATAAATTCCACCAAGATTACTAACTTTTCAAACCTTTTTTTGAGACTGCAAAGTATATCAGCAACAGGAATTGGATTCTGATTTACTTGCTGGCTATCAAATATGCATCTGAGCCACGACTCAGACTGTGTTATGGTGCAGATTATTATTTATTTTTTTTGTAAATTTAATAAAAGGTACGTAAAAGCAATTTAAATAAACCAATAAGAATAACTTATGAGGAAAAAACCAACAAAAACAATAAGATACCTTAAAAGAGGTCCTAATCATTGACCTACTCTTCCGAAAACAATACTCATATATTTTATGGGTAAAAGTGGTGGAATGATAGATATTTAAATACTACTGACATTTCTTGATAGCATAAATTGTCTATATTAATATTTTAAGGATTCTGTTAATTATACTGTTCAAAATTTATGCACTATTTTCAATTCCTTTCCACCAATAAATTTTCGAAAACATTTCACGATTTTAAGAATTTTTTTTTTTTTTTTTTTTGTTTTTTTTTTTTTAATTATCCAAAAATTATTTCGTTTAAGTTTAGTTTGTATCTAAACTGAGATTTTAGAACAATAATAAACCACTCACCAAGGGGAAGACCGAAAAAGAGATGGGTCGACTGTTTAGACTGATTTTAATGTTATTAAGATCAAAAACTGGAGTTCACGGCCAAGAGGAGAACAGCCTGGCTGAATCTTTTAAAGAAGGCCAAGGCCCACAACGGGCTGTCGAGCCAGTTATAATTAAACCACTCAAAGGCTTCCTGTGATCGAATACACCTTAGAAAATGACACGTTGACAGGAGTTCAATAAATAGAGAGAAAAGAGACAATTTCATAATTTTCTCCCGAAAATGGAACTTTTTTTTTTTTTAATATAAATTCTGGAATGGTCTCAGTCTAAAATTCTGATAGAATTATGTGCACACACTGAGCCATTAAAATATAATTTGAAGAGTGCTTTGCAATGGGTTTTGTCAGTATCTGACTAATCGTACAACGATTTTTTTTTTTTTTTTTTTTCCTCCTAAATGTGGTCGAATTCTTATAAAAGTTTTTTTTGAAGGTATTTTTCCATTTTCTTTCTTGCAAATTATTATCTTTAAACTTAATGAGCAAACCGGGAGTGAAACAATAAAGAAGCCTCTTCCTTACGTGGTACACCTTAGGTAACGTTGAATCTGTTAAATATGTGATATATGAATCATTCCAGTGGTGAATGACTTAAATTGTTAAATTGCTTAAAAATGCAAAAAAAAAAAAAAAAAAACCAACATTAAAGAATACAAATTTCTGTAACCGCGCTTCCTCCTACGCACTAGCAAGAATGTCTACTTGTGGCGTTCAGAAGAAATGGTTAATAGGCTTCGAGACCCTCACCAGAGAGGAAGTACAGCACAACCGACGCTGCCGCTGAGAAACGTTTAGTACAGCGCAATCACGCGCTTCTATTGAAAAACGTTTAGTTTGTAATCTCTCACCCCGAGAGGAAATATATTTAACGCAACACTGCGTATAAGTTGGCCTACAGACTCTCACCCAGAAAGGAAATATACTTCGCGCATTCAACGCGTACCTGAGTATCTTTATTTTAGGCGTAGAAGTGGGATCCTTCCATGAATCTATAATTATACGTCTTTAAATGTGTTCAGTATTTTATGTCTTTAATTGTATGTGTGTGAGTAAATAAAGCTGTCAGCTCTCCATGTCTCAAGTATCAAGTATACCTTGCCTCTCCTTTGCTTCAAGTATCTCAACCCAACCACTTCCAATTATAATCTAGTGGTCCAACCTGCATACTACTTTATATATACACTGAAGTGACAAAAGTCATGGGATAGCAATATGCAAATTTTCAGATGGCAGTAGCATCGCGTAGAACAGGTCTAAATGCGCAGTGCTTTCGCAGAGCTTTCATTTCTGTTCAAGTTATTCATGTGAAGAGGTTTTGACGTGATGATGACCGCACGACGGGAATTAACAGACTTTGAACGCGGAATGTTAGTTGGAGCTAGACGCATGGGTCGTGCCATTTCGGAAATCGTTAGGGAATTCAACATTCCCAGATCCACTGTGTGCCGAGAGTATGACATTTCAGGCATAACATCCGACCAGGGACAGCGCAGTGATCGACCGCCTGCACTTAACGACCGAGACCGGCGACGTCTGCAAAGAGTCGTAAATTCTTACAGACAAGCAACACTGCGTCAAACAACCGCAGAAATCAATGTGGGACGTACAAGGGACTTGTCTGTTAGAACTGTGCGGAGAAATTTGACTTTCTTGGGCTATTCCAGCAGAAGACCGACTCGAGTGCCTTTACTGACAGAACGACATCGCTTGCAGCGACTCTCGTGGGCACGTGAGCATATCGGTTGGTCCCTAGATGAATGGAAAACCGTGGCCTGGTCCGATGAGTCACGATTTCAGTTGGTAAGAGCTGATGGTAGGGTTCGAGTGTGGCGCAGACCCCACGAAGCCATGGACCCAAACTATCAGCAAGGCACTGTTCAAGCTGGTGGTGACTCCGTAATGGTGTGGGCTGTTTTTTTCATGGCCTGGACTTGGTCCTCTGGTGCGACTGGACCGAACATTGACTGGAAATGCTTAAGTTCAGCTACTTGGAGATCACTTGCAGCCATTCATGGACTTCATGTACCCAAACAACGATGGGATTTTTATGGATGACAATGCGCCATGTCACCGGGCCACAACTGTTCGCGATTGGTTGAAGAACATTCTGAACAATTCCAACGAATGATCTGGCCACCTAGATCGCCCGACATGAATCCCATCGAGCATTTATGGGACATCATCGAGAGGTCTGTTCGTGCCCAAAATCCTGCACCATCAACGCTTTCACAATTATGGACGTCTATCGAGACAGCATGGCTCAATATTCCTGCAGAAGACTTCCAACGACTTGTTGAGTCCATGCCACGTCGAGTTGCTGCACTTCGCCGCGCGAAAGGAGGCCGACACGATATTAAGAGGTATCCCATGACTTTTGTCACTTCAGTGTATAGTATCATGAACTATAAATACCTGCAATTTCTCGAAATGCTTTTTAGTCAAGCGTGTGGATTTAACGACTCTATTTTATTATTATATACTTAGTGTACCCTACGCGTATCCGAGTTTCGGATTTTCGGCTTAGAAGCGGATTCCTGCCGGCAATTTATAGTTGTCTTCAACTGTGTTAAGTATTGCATATCTCTAATTGTATGTGTGTGGTGTTAGGGCCTGAGGTCGAGTGGCTAGCGCTCTGGCGCTCGATACCATAGGTTTCGGGTTCGAGTCCCAGCGGTGCGATGGATGTTTGTAGTGGTTCGGAATCCACTTTAAACCGTAGGTCCCGGTCCTAATAGGATCGTAGAGCGTTGAGGAGGCATTGTTACTCCGCGTTCGTATCTTCAAGTTACACGCGCGTCCTGGGTAATGCAAAATGAGTAAAATCTGTGCAGCGCTTGCCTTAAGGCATCCAAGACCAAGCTATCTAAGTGTTTGCCAGCTGCATTAGAACAAAAAAAAGCATGTGTGTGGTGTTTGTGTGTGTAAATAACGCTGTGTGTTTTCAAGCCTGTGTCTCAACCCAGTTACAATCCAGCTGGCACAACCGACAGCACAACATTGATTCTTATTTTAGTAGAAAAATCAGTATTAAAATTACGTAAGGGATGACATGACTAATAACATAAAAGTGATTGGAAAGTATTTGGAAAAATTTTAAAGGTTAGGGAACTGATCAGGAGAGAATGTAATAAAACAATCAATCGACAAAAAACAAACAAAAAATTTTTATTTATTTATTATTATTTTTTGCAGCCTTTTTTCTTGCAGGTTTTGTGGTTGAGGGTGTTTGAATATCAACTTTGATTTCTGCATGTAAAACACCCCGCTATAATCAACTTTCTGATAAGCCTGATAAAAAAAAAATCGCGACATTTTATAGAAAAGTCGCTTATTGAAATTTGATAAAAAAACTTATCTAAGTTTTTTTTTTTTTTACATCTCGTTAACTGTGTTTGTATGCTTCTCAAATGCCTTTTGAGATAAGCCATTCACTTAAAAGACAGCAGAAAGACCAGTGATTCAAGGTTATCTGATAATGCTCATTGTTTCTAGTAAGAAACGCAGATTAACAACTCCTTTCGTAATCTATTAAAATAAATTTGAAAAAGTGTGTAAAATTAATATCTTATCACTGAACAGTAGCGCATAGAGTATTACTCATAAATATTGAAAATAATCAATTTGGGGAGGTGACATTCACATGTTATATTTTTTTGAGCTGATAAACACAGCCTGCGTAGCAAAATTCTGAATGAGTTAGAAAGGTTATGCAATTTGTATTTTCAGATTTTTTTAAATATTATGTAAACATTTGAAGATAATTAAATCACTAAGGGAGATATAATTTTTTTTTTAAAGAATAAGTTATTTTATTCAAAAAATGAAATCAGGTTCTTTTATCTAAGTTTTTCTCTAATTACTTTATATGTTATACTTAATAGAGCCTGATGACCGAGTGTCTGGCGCCTCGGGCTTCATCTTCAGGCTTCAGTTCGAATCCTGACGGTGCCATGGATATTTGTAGTGATTCAGAATCCATTTTAATATATAGGTCCCGGTCTAATAGGACTGTTGGGCGAAGGGCTGACACCGCAAATGTTTCCATTTGGAAGATGGCCTTTTGTCCACCATGAGGCTGTTGCGTCATTAAAGATTTGGTTTGGTTTATCGCTTTAAGGTGATTTTTTTGCACACTTTAGGCTAATTAGACTGGAACCTACATTTTAAAGTAGAACCACTAACATACATACATGTCATCACCGGGATTCGAACCTGAAATCTGTGCTACCGAAGGCCAGAGATCTAGCCAATTGGCCACCAGACCAGATGACTTTGAAGAAGAACTATCTTTAACTGACACATTTTAGGGCCGAATGATTAGCGCTCTGGCGCTCGATGCCATGGATATTTGTAGTGTTTTGGAATCTATTTTAAACATTAAATCCTGGTCTAATATGTCTGTATAGCGTTGGACGCAGGACTGACAATCCTATCCCGTAAAAAGAGAAACCCTGTCTCAAAATCTACCAGTAGGCAGGTGGCCTTGATTCACCATGGGGCTGTTGCGCCGATAGTGATGATGATGATTTTTTATAACAAAAATTTTTTTTTTTTAGAAATTTGAAAGACGAAGATACAGGTTGAGCTTGTCTTGCCTTGATTATAAAAAAATTATTATAAAGTAACCAACGAATGTAATTTTTGTATCAATGAATAGTTCTGTTTTAACAGTTTGTGTGTGTGTGTGTGCTATAGATCAGAATAGAATTGATATCGATGAAAATGATTATTTACATCGCATTTGTTTTCTTAGGAATCAACCTTACATGCCCGTGGAAAGAATAAATATAATGCCCTGTATCAGAAGAACGGGCATTATATTTATAATCTACATGTTTCTGAATAAGTAGTGAGAGACAGCCTTAAAGTGAATGTTAAGTGTCTCCTCATGCATAACAAGGTTATTGGGTCATTTATCCTCACTTTTTTATACATACCCTGTACATTCTAATAGAATTTTCGAAATCCTATTAATATAATAGTTTACCATCTCAATTGTTATCTATCTCAATTGTTGCATTCTCCATTAACTTTCTTAAGACTGGATTTTGACTAAAAAGTTATTTTTATCATAAAAATATATGCTTAAAATATGTCATAAACGTCTGTATATTAGGACACACACACACACACATATATATATATATATATATATATACTATCTACTACTACTACTACTCAGATACTTCACAAAAATACATAATTGTTGCTTCTGCAATAAGCGTAAATTTCCAAATATTCTTGAAAAATAATACAATAACACCTAAATTCGTTTGGTTTGTTGGTCTACGATCATTTTGTGCACACTCTAGGCTAAACAGACCGGGATTTACAATTTAACGTGGATTCGAACCACTAACAAACATCCATGCCACCGCCAGGATTCGAACCTGGCCTGTGGTTCCAAAAGTTTACCAGAAAATGCTAATGCATCCCTCGAATTCAAACAAGATTCCGCATACAAACAACCCTGCTAATGTTTTAAGACTCCAAATTTGATTACAAATTGTCTAGGAACAATAAAAAACTGGAACAATAATTCCATAATTACCAGTTCCAAAGTTAAAAAATAATAATAATAAAAGACTACCACCCAGACGTAAACCCAGGAAGGTGGTTTGAGTCCCATTCCCATAAAAAACATTTGGGCCTAAGTGTGAAGTGGCCATAAGTTTGAACACAAAAGTTCAAACTTATGACCATTTCCATTTCACACTTAAGCCCAAATATTTTTTGTTGAATATTTAGTATTTCAATGCATCAGAGTCATGCTTATTATCGCGCCTGAATGTGTTGGTTTATCAGTCGTTTTCCTGGTTTAAGTTTTATTAAATATTCATCGAAATATTAAGGGTTTTGGTTTGTCGCTCTAAATAGACTTGGATCTACAGTTTAACGATTCCGAACCACCAACAAACATCCATGCCACCGCCAGGATTTGAACCTGAAGGCTTCGGTACCAACGGCCAGAGCGCCAGCCAGTGGGCCATCAGGTCACGAAATATTGAAGGTGGCATTAATAAATATTAAATAAATATTACATTACGGAAAATATTACTAAATACATTAATTGTTTTCCATTAGAATATAAAAGAAATTTATTAATGAAAATTATTAAAAATAGAAATGTTTCAGAATATAAATACTTGTTTACTTCCGATGAAACATGTGTAACCTATATTTGATAATCTGCATATTGTTTAAAAACGTGTGTAATCTTTATTTGATGGCATACATTTCTCTAAATCGCAAATTATCTTAGATGGCTATCGATTTTAAGATTAATCAAATGTACCTTTTTATAATTGCAACAATTCACTTCTTTAATGTCCACTTAATAAAAAAAAAAAAAAAAATGGGCATGTCCATGCTATTGTCTATTTTAACACTTGACACTGATCATTGTCATATAGGTCCTGTACTTGAAAACTGTAGTATAAGGTGCTATAGTACAATATAGCACCTTATAACCATATGTAACCATTCTTCTCATCTGTAGTAAATATTTTTGGTAATCTGGCAAGCCACTGTTTGTTACAGAGACGATACATTCCATGGCAAATTCCACATTCCATCAAATGGCGGTCTATCTTAGAATCTGAGGGACAATAAATTAAAAAAATCCAAAATTAAACTTTTCTCCTTGGGGCTTGTTTTAGTCCAAAATTTAAAATTAACTTTCCAGAATAAAATTGTGATATTCCGAAAAGAAATAAACGAAGTACTACTCTGTATAATCCGGTAAGGGGTGAGAAACGATACCCTCATTTTTCAGAAACAATTAAATTACAACACACACACACAAACACAGGATTTGTTCGACTTCTAATCCACTTGGCAGATGGCATCACTAGACGGTTATGAGTCTGCACAGAGCTTCCCCATGTGCGGGAGCAATGAACTTTGAACTTTGACCTGAGAAGAAGAGGTGAGAACCCTGCAGATCTCAGAGCAGGCGATCGATGAGAACGTATAGCTGCGTGATGCAAACCAGAGAATGGAAATGGCGGCAAATGTTTATGTAACCTAGAATTATTAATTATTGTAAATGTAGCTGTAAATAATAGTGTGTAAATATAGTGGTTAGAAAAGGAACACCCACAACTGGTTTCTTCATTTGTTTTTAAATTACTTCCTACACACCGACCAAGACACCAATATAAATAAACAAACAGTTGCGTAGAATAATAGAAGATAATTAATGCACAAAGCTACTATTTCTGAAATGCTACTTATTTATGCAGAAAATCTCTCAAGGTTGACATTGAGAAAGAAAATTCTCTAGGTTAAATAGTAATTATTCCGTTATAACTTCCGTCGCTTTTCTTGCCAACTTTGCCTAGGTTGGCGACTTTTTGCTTCATTTTTAGCATTCCATTATAAATCAATGCATGACTGCTTTCTTCTGTTTTGATATATCTGAATCATTGTGTCCATTTATGTATGCCAACAATGTAGCGACGGGAGAATGATTTTCAGGAGTAACTGTCCACATTTGAGCGTCGTATAGGAGAAAGTCCTGTAAGTATGATTATCAATGGAATGTGTTAGAACATGCTCATACAATCGTCATCGAATCTTATCGTTTCTGAAGGCAGTAATTATAATTCACTCCGCAACGGATTCGAACCTCTGTCTTCCTGCATGATAGCTATACGTGTTATTATTGGCCACTAGTCGGGCTGTCTTATTATTAAGAAACAAAGCATTTTTCAATATAAATTAAGTCCAATGAATAATTATTTTATAAATAACTATCGAAATTACAAATTAATTACAGTTAATCATATTTTATCAACATTTTATTATTATAATAGCGACGTGTCGAGTCAATGAGCAGGCTCGAATACATTAGAAGTACTCGTTGCAGTCACTATTTTTAGAAACGAGCAGACTCAGTGGAGATTATAACAGACTGTGTAAAACATCTCGTTTTAATAATCAGGCTGCTTGGTGGGAGTTTTCTCTCAAACAACACGCAAATTGGAGGGCAGCTTCTCCTAAAAGCGCACTGGCCTTTGGCACCACATGCTTCAGGTTCGAATCCCGCCAGTAGCGTGGATGTTTATTAGTGGTACGGAATCCACATTAAGCTGTAGATTCGGTCTAAGGAGCCTAAAGTGTGCAAAAAATGACCGTAGAGCGACAAATCAAACCTAAAAAAACTTCATGAAAGGAAATGTTGACTCTACAATGCCCATTGGTGAGCTGGTCATGGTGGGTGGACATGAGGTCCACTGATGTATGACTTAATATATATACATATATATGATATGATACCATACTGGGCTGTGAATCTTGGCGGTGGCATGGATGTTTGTTAGTAGTACGGAATCCACGCTAAATTGTAGATCCCGGTCTAATTAGCCTAAAGTGTGCAAAAAATGACCGTAGAGCGACAAATCAAACCTAAAAAAAACTTCATGAAAGGAAATGTTGACTCTACAATGCCCATTGGTGAGCTGGTCATGCTATGCATGGGTGGACATGAGGTCCACTGATGTATGACTTAATATATATACATATATATGATATGATACCATACTGGGCTGTGAATCTTGGCGGTGGCATGGATGTTTGTTAGTAGTACGGAATCCACGCTAAATTGTAGATCCCGGTCTAATTAGCCTAAAGTGTGCAAAAACTGTAGAGCGACAAATCAAACATAAAAAAGTCATGAAACGAAATATTGACCCTTCAATGCCCATTAGTGAGCTGGTCGTGGTATAAAAATGGTGGGCAAGAGGTCCACTGATGTACGACATATATATATTTATACATAATATGATAGCATACTGTGATAATATGATAGCATACTGTGATAATACGATAGCGTACTACTATCTGATTTATTTAATTTCATTAAAGATATAACACAATGCTACTGCGGAATTAAGCCCAAAATAGCAAATTATGACAAAAAAACTTCATCAATCTGCACTTCTCACGGTTATTTGTTCTTCAAATTTGCTAACAACAACAAAAAGAGTTTTTTTTTTTTTTTTCAAAACAAGATATAATAATTCATTGTTTCAGATATTATGCGATTTTTAATTTATTTTTTATGATTCGTAAAAGATACTATTTAAAATAATGTTATCGCTGTCCTTCGAAATTATTGCATCACATCGCGATTATTAGAAGTGGATTTTTTTTTCATATACGGAAAAAATGAGCAGCGATCCTATCTTTCCAAGAGTAACAAAGAAAAAGATTATTTGTATTTCCGATAATTTAGATATGAGATTACTATTTAAAACCCTTTCTGGCATAGGTTCGTTATGAGAATGGAGAAGACGTTTAAAAATTTATCACGTTTTTTTGTTTAATTTTTAATTTCAGTAATAATTTCATTAATAAATGAGTGATTAATAATTTGTTTCAAATAAAAAAAAATATTTATTTAATTATTCTATATTAATTATTGGAAAATCAATTTCATAAAATTATCAACCATGATTAAAATTGTTTTATTAACCTTAGCCTGTATCGGTTTGACTCACGCTGTAATCACCTTCGAAAGTTGCAGTAAGTATAAATTTTTTTTATAAAAAATTATATAATTTATAATAATATTTAATATAATAATCTATATTGTGAGTAAGTAAAATAGAGTAGATTTAGTTGCTAACAACTTTCCTAATTGGGGGAAAAAAAAAAGAGATTTATATTTTAAAATGTATTTAAAATGCAAATATTTGTTTTTAATTAATGAGTAATTTTTTTGAGATTTTAAACAATGTGGCAAAAAATAATCCTTTAATATTTTTTTTTTTTTTATAAAATTTGTTTTTAATTAATGAGTAATTTTTTTTGATTTTAGACAATGTGGCAAAAAATAATCCTTTATTATTTTTTTTTTTTGTTTATAAAATTTGTTTTTAATTAATGAGTAATTTTTTTGATTTTAAACAATGTGGCAAAAAATAATCCCTTAATATTTTTTTTTTTTTTATAAAATTTGTTTTTAATTAATGAGTAATTTTTTTGATTTTAAACAATGTGGCAAAAATAATCCCTTAATATTTTTTTTTTTTTTTTATAAAATTTAATTAATAAGTAATTTTTTTGATTTTAAACAATGTGGCAAAAAATAATCTTTTAATTTTTTTTTTATAATTGATATGATTTAGTTAATTTATTTGATATCTATTAATTATGAAAAGCTAATACTTAGGTTTTAAAATGTATTTTTAATGTAAAAATTTTTTTAATTAATGAACAATTTATTTCAATTTTTAGGCAATGTGGCAAAAAATAATTATTTAATTTTTTAGATAATTTATTTGATCATTAAATATAACTGTGCATTTAAAATTCGGATCTAAACATACGAGGAAAACAAATTTACTTTTACTTTTAATTATGAAAAGCTGCTTTGGTTTTAAAATGTATTTTCAATATAGAGGAATTTTTTAATTGTTTTTAATTAATAAGCAATTTTTTCGATTTTAAACAACGTGGCAAAAAATAATCCTTTAATTTGTTTAGATAATTTATTTTATTATCTTAAATTATTAAATATAAATGTGCATTTAAAATTCGGATTTAAACATATTAAGAAAACAAATTCACTTTTTCTTTTAATTATGAAAAGGTATTTATGTATATTTGATTTATGACATTATAAATATGACATTCAGACAAAGATAATAAATATCCTTAAAGAGTTTTTAATTTAATTGTTAAATACTAATTATTGGTAAAAAAATCATTTTTTATTACTCCTCGTTTATATATTAACTATTTTTCGCTTTAGAAACTAACATTTGTTAATATTAAAATAAAAGAAATGATAAAATAAACACAAAAAAAAAAAACAGAATGCAAGAATACATATATTTTTTCATCCACTCTCTCTTTCGTGTTAAATAGATATAGATATATATATATACAAGGGCCTGATATAGCTTTCGGTACCACAGGTTTCGGGTTCGAGTCCCGGCGGTGTTTGTAGTGGTTCGAATCCACTTTAAACCGTAGGTCCCGGTCTAACATGAGCGTTGCGGAGGCATTGTCACTGAGTAACGGGCGCTCGGTACCACAAGTATCGGGTTCGAGTCCCGGCGGTGTCATGGATGTTTGTAGTGGTTCGAATCCACTTTAAACCGTAGGTCCCGGTCTAATAGGATAGTAGAGCGTTGCGGGGGCATTGTTACTCCGCGTCCGTGGCTTATCTTCAAGTTACACCCCCCTTCCCCTGGGTAATGCAAGTGAGTAACGTCTGTGCAGCGCTTGCCTTAAGGCATCCATGACCAAGCTGTTTAAGTGTTTGCCAGCTGCATTAGAAAGAAAAAAAAAAAATAATAAATTGGATAAAAAACACAGAATGATAATAACTCGGCTTTATTGACTTTCCAGGTAAAGCTTAATGACAAGCATAATACGCAGAAAATTTAACTTAAGCATGACAACTAACAAATAATTGAAATGAATCCCACTATCATTATAAACTAGTGAACATCCCGCGGTTACCCTCGCTAGTTATGTTGGGGTAAAGAGTATCGCATATGTATGCATGTCGATGTTTGGAATGTATACATATATCCTGAATCAAACATATGATTTTTTCCTGAAAATAGCTCAGGAACGGAAAAGTTAAATTAACGCGAATGAAATCGCGGAGTATACACTTGTAAAAAAATACTAATGAGATTTATGTAATTGCAATTTTTCACTGACAATATTTTGTAGTTGTGGGTCAATTTTACTTGTACCAATTATTAAAAGAGATTTAAGATGCTCGTCGGTTAACTTAGATCTGTAAACATTCTTTGTGTACTTAATTTTGGAGAATGTTTTCTCACACAAGTAAATAATAGTACCAAAAACAGAAAACAGCCCACGAGCAAATTTCTGTAAATTATTAAATTGTTACAGTGGAAGATTCTTATAAAACTCCAACAAAGTTTTGGCCCTCGGTACTTACTGGAGTAATCAGTACGGCCCGAAGGCTGGAAAGTTTGGAGACCCCTGTTATATACAATAAAAAAAAAATATATAATATTATAAAAAAGCAAATAAAGTATTTGATGTGTGATATTACAATAATTAAACAATTTTTTTTAAATTTGTGTTCAATTTTTGTAGCGAACTGATTAGTAAAAATTTTGTATTGATATTTTTACAAAAATTACCTGAAAAGTACCTGCGCGAGTCTGTCGCATATTTGTTCATAATCTATGTTGATCCTAATTGATCCATTTATTGAATTATGTAGCACTAATCGCAAACACTTTGATGAGTTCAGTTTGAAAATGAAACATATTTCTGGCAATAGTTATCTTTGATATATATATATATATATATACTAGCAGACCCGGCCGCGCGTTGCTGTGGATTTCTTGTATTTCGTTCAATTATTAGATACTATAATTGGTATTGTTAAGGAAGTGATTGGTAAAGAATGATGAAAAGTTCAAATTAAGCTTCAACGAATAGAAAATGTTTAATTTTTATTCATTTAATGAATGAGGTAGATAATGTTGATTTTTAACACTGTTTTATAATTATTTTACCAAATTTAATTTTTAATAATCGTTACTTTCATTTATCTAAGAACTAAGCGATGAACAATATTTCTTGTTAATCTGTCTTTCGTCAAAATAAATAAATTCGTTAAATAATTTAATAAGTTGGTTATTGATTTTCTAAAAGATTTTCCAACAATTCTGCAATAGCTCTTTGTACTTGCTTGTGCGATAAAATTATACTGACATCGAATTGTCACACGTTCTTCAGAACTGGTCATAAAATAAATTTGAAGAAATGTTGGCTCTTCGTTAGGTATTGGCATCAACGACCCGATCTTATGGTACACCTGACCTTGTATTTTGAATGTACTTTCAAAATTACGTCCATCGGATGAGAAATCGTAAATTTTAGTAAATAAAAAAAAAAAAAAAAGTTAAAATCTGATTGTTACTTTCAGAGTTCATCCCGAACAAACATCGTGACACGGGAATTATATATAATATTATATTATATACAATTAAGCATATAATAATTAGATTCTTCTTCTTTATTCTTCACGCACAAAGTAATATAAACCTAACTGAATTCTAACATTCTAGTGAAGAAGAACACTGAACCCATTGGTATAGTCAGATATTTCAATGTCACACCAGACCCTCCTTCCTTCAGCAGGAACGTAACTGTCAATGTTGACGTGGATCTCTTCAAGGACGTCCCGGACAACGCCTTGGTCAAGACGAACATCTACAAAGTGACAGGGATATTTGGAATTCCCATCCCTGCACCTTGCATCCTAGGATTGGGATCGTGGTAAGTTGCAAATCAAAATTAGAATTATCATAAAGTGAACATCAGAAAAGTAGGGGTCTGATGACCGAATGGCTAGCGCTCTGGCGTTCGGTACCACAGGTATCGGGTTCAAATCCCGGCTATGCCTATGGGTGTTGTAGTGGAATCCATTTTAAACCGTAGGTCCCCGTCCTAATAGAATCGCAGAGCGTTGCGGGGGCATTGTTACTCCGCGTCCGTGGCTTATCTTCAAGTTACACGCGCCCCCTGGGTAATGCAAAGTGAGTAACATCTGTGCAGCGCTTGCCTTGAGGCATCCAAAACCAAGCTGTCTAAGTGTTTGCCAGCTTGCATTAAAACAAAAAAACATTTCACATGAATGTGTTAAAAAAATTATAAAAGGATAATTTTTTTTTTCTGTACAATTTTTTAGAAAATGCTTCAAATACTGATTACACAAAAGATTTCTAAAACAGAAGTTTATTTGCAACTATAGTTTCTCTCATTGTAATATAATTGGCAATTTTGAAGGAAATTTTATGATAAAAAAAAATTTTAAACTTAAAATTAAATACAATATTAAAGTAAATTATATTTCCTATTCATTTTTAGTAGGAAAGTAGATATACAGTACAAAATTTTGAATTATAATATTGAAAATATTGAAATTAAATACATAAAAAAATTAACATGAAATCCAAATTAAGCAGTTTATTTTACTAAGAATTTAATTTAGAAAATTAAGATTTCTTGGTTTTTAATTTAAATAAAATTACTAAAGTATTTACTGAATCTTAGTTTTTAAAAGAAATATAAAAAAAAAACACAAGAAAAAAATTCTTAACTTTTAATTTTTTTTCTGTTTTGAAATTACATAAAATTTTCCGCGTCCGTGGCTTATCTTCAAGTCACACGCGCACCCTGGTAATACAAAGTGAGTAACGTCTGTGCAGCGCTTGCCTTAAGGCATCCAAGACCAAGCTGTGTGGAAGTGTTTGCCAGCTGCATTAGACGGAAAAAAAAAAAAAACCCATCAGAAAAAGTTTACTTTTGCTAAATTTTTTTTCTTAACAAATGTAATTTTATTTAATAAAATGGCAGCAGTTCCATTAAGGCAGTAATTTTGCCTATGATTCTCAACACAACAAGCATGCGTAATTTGATAAAAGATCTTCTATAATCCGCGCGGCGTATAATATTTAGCATGGCGACCGTTTGGAGATCAAGATCAAGATCATTCAAGATCTGCATACATACCCATCATATATATAAAACTATATAAAACTGTATCAAAAAGAGTTTTTGATGCTACAATTGAGCTAACGATATAAATTTATGATGGTGAAAACCACAAAGAAGATATTTATTTAAGAACTGTGATGAAAACATTTAAAGAGATTATATTTTTCCGACGTTTTGTAATCTTCATATTAATTAGAGAGATGAAAATCTTGATCAGTATCACAGTTGTTTATTAATTCGGAATTCTGTAAGGCATTTTTCATTTTATATAGTAATATTTTTACTTTTTCATCTACTTTTTTTTTATAACGCCCGTTGAATTTTGCCCACTTTTACAAATGTTGAATCTTTCCTCGTTTTCAACTATTTTTATTTCGTTATCTTTAGAAGGTTGTTTACTATTTTTCTGACACACATAATTTTTTCGGCAAAACGCATTTGTAGGTGACGATTTTAAAGAAATTTATTTTATGAAATTTTCGAAAAAAACTAAATAGAATAAAATCCTCAAATTATAACTCACAATATACAGATAAAAGACAAGAAATTAAGGTAATATTTATCTAAGGCATAGAATGGTTTGATCTCTAATTCATTGGTACTAGTGGGGCTCAATTGGGGCCTGGATGGTCGAGTGTCTAGCGTTTCGGCGCTTGGTGTCCCAAATTTCGGGTTTGAGTCCCGGCGGTGCAATGGATGTTTGGTTCGGGATCCACTTTAAACCGTAATTTACCGTTTTACCTTTCTCCACATTGTGCACTCTGGTGGCTAAAAGATCGGTCCAAGAGTGATCACTTTCATGGGACTTCGTGTAGGCTGAGTGTCTTGCAATGGTATGCGGGTCGCCTGTCTCAATCTAAGAAAGTTGAGATTCAGCAATTCAATCCCTTGCCAGCTAAGATGTTGAGATTTGCAGTCGGCTGTCACTGTTTGGCGAACCATCTGCACCACATTGGCATTTTTGATAGCCCAAATTGCCCTCTGTCGGAAAAACGAGATCATGGACAAACACTATATAGCAGGATGCCCAGCCTTGCATGAGGATTCTGAGGCCAAAGGATATTGGAGCACTAGAAATTTGCTGATGAGACATTAATTTTTTTCTCTTATTGTTTTCTTTTTTTCTTGAGTGTGTTTTACACTTTGGTGTCGTAAAAGTTAGTCCTTTTTCTTTGCAACTGGAAAAAAAAAAAAAAAAAAAAAAAAAAAAAAATCAATGAACTTAAATAATATTCTATACTAACATTTTCATTTCAGCACCGTGCCCTACTGCAAATTTTTGGAACAGTTCAAAGACCAAGCCTGCCCTTTCTTCCCAAGCGGCACTCCATGTGATTGCCCAATCAAGGCCAACAAATTCACTGGGCAAGATGTGACCATTGTACCGCCTAACCTTGGGGCATTGATCAAATTTGTTGCTTCAGTAAGTTCAATGTTTCGTTATATTATCTCTTATTTATTCCATTGTATACTTCTTCCAAGCCTGGAGATATATTAAGGTGGATTTGCCAACACGATTCTCTTCCAATTTTGGATTAATTGCATGAGAAAAGAGAGAAAACTTCATAGTATCTTCATTGTATTCTTAAATAATGTTTATAAATTTTCGGTACAGTATATTTTATTTCACACAATATAGAATATACTATATAGGATATTTTTTCAAAAATTTTTTTCTATATTTCAAGTATATATATATATATATATGTATATCATTTGCTGTTTCAGATAGATTTCTCGGTGGTTATGATACTCTCTCTTATATATTTATGATATTCTCATCGAATACTAAAATATCAAATTGTAAAATGGTAGCCAATCGGAAGCATTTTGTTCTGTGCCATTGCTCTACATTCACAGAGTAGATTTTAAGTTGAATTTCATCCAACTTCTTGATACCAACACTTCAACTGGGAGAAGAAAGAAAGACTCTTCAACCAATTACAAACCTGATTTTATTTTGCAGTGATTTGAAAATTTACCCTCTCGTATGAACCAAGTTATGAGAGAAAAAAAAAAAAAAAAAAAAAACTTTTCCGACAGGAATTCTCCTTTATTGTAGTTCTGAAGGTCGATGGTTCGATACTCACTGGCGACATGTGCTACGGCCATCGCTTGAAGGATAAGTATATTTAATGGTAATTTTAAAGCGTCACTTGGATGGGGTATTGAAGTAGGATAAGAAAATGTGAGAAACGAAATATGATATAATTCGGTCATATCGAAGCCAAAGAGTTTAATAGAAATTGTAATTGTAATTGTAAATTTTTTTTTAAAACTGATATCAAGGGGAAAAAAAAATCAAAAAAATTTCAAACATACAATAATTCACTTACAGAAATTTATATATATTGTTTTAGTGACGTTAAAGCTAGATTTTATACTTCATCCTCTTGAAATATACCGTTATTTCAACGAACATGCCAAACTAGTAGATTTCTGTTATGTCACAAGGTTGCCATATTTTACTGAAAAGTTTACCAACATTGTACTATATTTTATAAATAATTGCCGATTTGGTGACTTGGCGATAGCAAGTGACCTAAAATGGGATCCAATCATTTCACAAGCATACAAAGGTTGAATCTTCGGGTTCTTATCATAACTATAATCACTTTTTTTTTTTTTGTTACAGGGTCAATTTAGGATAGAATTCCGTTTATTGGAGAAGGACACAAGGAAGGAACTTATGTGCTACATATTCAAAGGCAAGGCTTTACCATAAAAATGGAATGAAGGAAATGACTTACTGCATATGCGAAGTTCTATCTGTATATTCGTTTGTAAATAACAGTACCATTACAAGAGAACTTTTTGAAAATGTAAAAATGAATTGAATGTATAATTATTGTAAAATAAAAAGAAACATATGAAAATAAAACAAACTTTTTATTCTTACCTTGTGCTTATGTATTAAAAAAACTAAATTATTGTCAACATTAAATAAACTTGGATTATCAAGCTATGTAACTAATCGTATAACAATTTGGATTGAAATATAAAATAACTAGTTCATATAGCTAGATGATACTTTTAAAATAGCTTTCATTTTGGAAGAACTATCATAATAGTAGTTCTTTTAAATTTCGAATATCTTTTTTGGAAAGATATTAGAAACGAAAAGAATTAGAAACTTGCATTAGTAGCATATCTTACTTGATGTTAAGAAACAATTTTAAAATAGTATGATTTCAAAATGTGGTTCAATTCTTTTATGGAAATAATGGACTCGTCTACATACGAAAAAGTCACTCATAAAACCATTAATGATAACGTAAAATATGTCATATCATCAGGTCCACCCACAGTGCAAGCTATTCAAATTACTACATTCAAAACGCGGCCCTTAGCATACAAGAAATTTAAATGAAAGCTACTATATGCTGGGATATGCAAATGATTAACATTTGAACCCATGCTGGCAAAGCAGGTAAGAATAATTCCACCTACAGTCTGTATAAAAGAAACGATAGTAAAATAAGTCTTATAGTTCTATCATACTAAAATTAAATCTCGTTTGTGTTTTAAAATAATACAGTTAATTAACAGATAATAACCGTTACGAACTGTTAATTAACAGAAATTCATCTATGAGTTGAAACAATAAACTTCTGTAATTCTTCTGCTAATTCTCCTATTCGCTTGCCAAGTCTGGGTTTACGCCGCCAAAACAAATATTAAAACAATCGAAATTCTACAAAATATCAAGTTAAGACAAATTTGTGCCAAATGGTACACGAGAAATGCAAAAATTTGAAAAGCAATCAAAATTTCTCTATTAAAAGATTTCTTGAAATACATTACACAAATTTTTTTTTTTAAATCATTAAAAATCACGAAAATTCTGCAATACAGGAAATTGAAACACGCGAACCTATGAAAAGACCATGCAGAATACTACTTTAAAAGTCTTATCAGGTTATGCCCCGTGTACGAAGGAGGAATGCGTATATAGTGATCTAAATTTGATTGTGGTTTGCAGCTTGTTGTTCCACGATATTACAGCTCGCGTTGGTTGAAATCCACGATGTCATATGCATATGGAAAAGATGAATCCTGGAGGGGTATATAAAATTTTGTGGGGCATCTAGGCTTTTCTGGTCATGCTCTAGAACAGGGGTCTCCAAACTACAGCCCGCGGGCCAAATCCCGCCCGCCAGTGTCATCAATCCGGCCCGCGACAGCGAATAGCTTATTGTTGCTGTAATAAGTTGGATAAAAAACACATAATGATAATAGCTCGGTTTTATTGACTTGCTAGGTAAAGATTAATGACAAGCATAATACACGGAAAATTTAATTTAAGCATAACAATTAACAAGTAATTGAAATGAATCCAACTAACATTATAAACTAGTGAACATCCCGCGGCTACCCTCGGTAGTTATGTTGGGGTAAAGAGTATCGCATATGTATGTATATCGATGTTTGGAATGTATATATCCTGAATCGAACATATGATTTTTATCCAGAAAATTCTTCATTAACGGAAAAGCTAAATTAACGCGAATGAAACCGCGGGTATCCACTTATAAAAAATACTAATGAGATTTGTGTAATTATGATTTTTCACTCACAATAGTTTGTAGTAATTAAACCAGCGAATTTAGTAAACGTATGCTCGCTCAGAGCGCGTACTGGCGACTAGTCCAGAAATTATAGACAATGGCAGAAAAATAAAACGGTTTTGGCCCTTGGTACTTACTGGAGTAAACAGTATGGCCCTAAGACTGGAAAGTTTGGAGACCCCTGCTCTAGAAGACAGACATGCTATGGGACCCGCAAAGTACTTGAGTCCGAAAATTGGACCGCTTGCAGGATGACAATTGCTATAGGTAAACCTTCGACGCGAGAGACATAGGCGCAGAAATGCATAACAGTGGGACCAGCAATGGTGTGTTTAACTCCAACAAGGAGGCAAAAGTGGCAAAGAGCCATGTTTTCTGATGAATCCCGATTCAGTGTACATCATCATGATGGTTGTATCCATGTGTAACGGTATTAAAAGGAACTGCCATTGTCAATCTGCATTTAACATTGTCATGGAGGGTAGCACTGGGCAAACATCTTTATTGCTTACATAGCCGCTGTATCTGTCAGCTTCAGAGGTTCATTCCATGAGTTTAGCCAGAATACCGCTTTAGCGAATACCGCTTGGAGGTCACCACCAATTCATGCATGGTATGCCGCTAAATATCCTGGTATGTCCTTGCAGTGCTCCTGTCCTAGATCTGCTCAAACGGCTTTAGCTAGACTAAGGACTGACCACACTAAGAGTTTGACGTTCAATGGAGACGAGAAGACATACACCCTTCGTCATTGTTCGGTCATCGCGTCTCCCTCTCATCTCATTGAATGTATTGGTGCCCCTGTCAATCAGCTGTTGAATGAGGGAGGACCGTTTACGATCTATTGATGCAGCATGATCTACTGGACTTGGTTTAGAATTCTAAATCAAGGGGATAAGCAACAACAACAACAACATTGTCATGGAGGGTAGCACTAGGTAAACATCTTTATTGCTTACATAGCCGGTAATCTAGACAGCTGTCGTTGCCTTTTTGATGTGTTAAAAACCATTTCAGTGTCAGTGTTCGAAGCCGTTAGGACAGCTGTCCTATCCTCGATGCAGAGGGTGTTCCATAATTGCCATGATGTTTCCAAGTTATTGTACCAGCTGAGAAAATTTGATGCATGATTATCGAGAGATTAATGCACCACTATTCGCCAGACAATATGATTGATGAATTCTGGTAAAGACTTGAAGCAGGAACTCTATAATCCATTTCTATATAATAATTTAATATTTGCCATCTAAATTTTATAGGTATTAGCCAGATTAAAAACTCGTTAATGTTGTCGATGGTGGCTGCTCTGAGTATTGATTTCTGCATACTCTATACCTTAAAATTACATCATGTCTCCCTTTCATAATACTGAATGTGCACAATAAATACAATTCTGTAATTTGTTTTACTTTCTGGTGTAATGATTTAAATTTTTCTCAAGCGTTAAATGACATCATTGAAAGTTATCATTTGTATTTCGTATGGAATTATTGTTAAACAGTTGGAAAATTTTTACAAACTTACAAACAATTGTTTTCTTTTAAAACCAAAAACTTTTACTAAACGACCTCGTCATTCATTTTAGATTCTAATTATACAATATTGGGTGATACAATAAATGCTACATGTGAAATAAAAGTAAGATTAGGACTAATTATATTATAAACACTGAAGATATAGAAGATTTTCAATGCTACCAAAATAAATTTTTATTGTAAAATGTTCCTTCAGAACGTTTCTTATATTCTTACTTTTCTCATGAGTGCTTCTGAATAAACATAATGTTTGTTATTAACTTGTTTATCGTGTAATATTTTCATTTAATGGGGAGGTAAATATATTATAGAATTTTGTAAAAATTCTCTTTCTTCAAATATTACGAAAGGTTGAATTACAAAATTATAAATAAAATTCTAAAAGAATACGTAGAATTAAAAAACACGTAAACATAAAATTTTAAAAGAACACATACACAAGAATTCTAAAAAAAAAAAAAAAAAAAAAAAAAAAAAAAAAAAAAAAAAAAATATCAAATTGTCCTTGAGAGCATAAATGAAATTATTTTATTATGAAATTCGTTTGTAATAAATAATTCTGATTTTTTTAATAAAAAGAATAAAGCTATTTTCATATCTAAAAATTTTCATTACTTCATAACTGTTTTCAGTACAGAAATAATTTACTTTTCGTTAAAAATAACTCAGTCACACTGTATGATACAGATTAGAGTATAAGATCTTTGCTATCATTATCTAAAGGATTATCTCTTTTTTTTTTTTTTTTTTTTTTTAAACTTATATTGTAAAATATAATAGTTTAGTTACAAGCAATGACCAACAATTTAGTTGTGGAATATTTTGCATTAATTTATTTTGGTTTTATTATGTTAAGAAAACATCATATATTAAATATAAAAATATTATCACCCTTTAAATGATGATATAATAGGTAACTTTTTGTACTTATAAATAAATAATTTATTAAACGCAATTTTCATTTTAGACAAAACAACATTTGAAACCAAAATATTATAGCTTCAATAATAATAGTTATTTATGGCAATAAATCTGAATTTTCACATGGCACAAAATATGTGGTCTTATTTACATAGCATTTAAACAATTTTCACTTGTGGTAAATATTTATACAGCTGAATGAACTGAGCGAAAACACATTTACATTCAATGTATTTTACTTACGTGATTACGTACTTTATAACTTCATTTCAGTTTGTTTTGTCTACTCTCATTCAACGAAACTCATATTTTCTTCACTTCATTGTATTCAAGGTGAATAGGAGAGGTAAAAGTCTAAAATTATAAACCAATTTGTAGTGCGCCTAATTTGATTAGTTACAGAATACCGAATTATTAATTTCAGTCTGTAACTTCTTAAAAATGTTTGTGAAAGGAAATTTTTTATTCGAGAAATGAATATCTAATTTATTTTGTCTATATTTATTTTTATTCATTATATTTATATTTTTACATTTAAATATACTCACAAATACATTTTTAAATTTAAATACACTCACAAATGAATATATTTAAATATAATTAAAAATATATTAAGAAATATATTTATACATTTAAATACCCTTACAAATGATTCTTACATGGGTGCGCAAAAGATCTATCTCCCCGTGGTGCACCTGGTAATACTTTTTAGTGGCTAAAAGATCTGCAACTTGGCATTTTTGTTAGATTAATGAACTCTGTTTCAGCATGTTTTGTTGTATTATTTTGTTGTTGTTGTATATTTTTTTTTTCGTTGTTCTTTTTTTTTTGCTGTAACTGTTCATAATCTGCCATTGGAAATAATAATAATAATAATAAAAAATTAAAAAATGATTCTTACATTCAAATACATTTACAAATGATTCTTACATTTAAATAAATTTACAATACTAAATCTATTACATTTGCATATAATATGTGGTCATAGTAAAATTATTCCAGTTCAGGGCACTATAAAGAAAAACTAGTGATGTGGTATGCAGGTTGGGCAACCAGATTATAACTTGTTGTGGTTGGATTGAGATATTTAAGGCGCAGGTTGGAGAACTCACAACTTTATTCACACTCTCACAAACACTACACTACAATTAGACTCATACAATATTTAACACATTTAAAGGCAGATAATTATAGATTCGTGGAAGGACTCCACTTTTAAGCCAAAAACCCGATACTCGGCTACGTGCAAGTTGCGTGAAATATACTTCATCTTCGGATGAGACTCTGAGGCCAACTAATACGCAGAGTTGTTCTAAGCATATTTCCTCTCGGGATGAGAGATCGTAAACTAAACATTTCTCAACAAAAGCGCATGGTTGCGAAGGTTGAGGGTTCGAATCTGACACTAGGCTCAATTCACTATTCTTATATTTTTGCTACGATGTGCACCATAATCCTATCATAACGACTAGTGAATAGTTAGGTTTTTATTGTACGCTTTTTTTACCCTTTTTTTGTTAGGAAAATAAAAGGATGGAATAAAAAAAAAAAAATAAAAAACAAAAATAAAAATAAAAATAAAATAAAAATAAATAAAATAAAATAAAATAAAAATAAAAATTATAAAATCGAAAATATATAAAAATTGGTTCTGATTTTGGCTTTTTTTTGTGTGGATAATTATTTACTTTTCAGCATCACTCTTCATGGCTCCTACCGTTCAGCATAATTTTTATGTGTACTATTATATTTTTAATTTAGAGTTTATACTTTTACTTGTTCAATAGTTTTGGCATCGACAACTGGTCCCTAATTGTACTGAATTTAAGTTTAAGTTTAATTTCTTTTTTTTTGCATTTTACTTTTTATTATTATTAGTATTTTTAATCTTTTTTTTTTTTTTTTTTTTTTGAGTACCATTTAACTTGAATTTTTTTGAAACTTTATCTTGTATTTCTACTAACATTAATTAAGCAGCCTATTAAAATTTAAAGCATATCTATGAATTAAGATGAGGAGGTTTAAGGGTATTTCCGCCTGTTGGTACGCCGTAATCGGTACGCCAGTTGCCAGTTGCCGCATGGTTGCGCTGCATTTTATCATGGGTGAGATACTGTAGTCCAACGGATTATTTCTCCTGAAAGCCACAGGAGGCGCTGTTGACAGTGTCTAGGGGGATGTAGGGTTACAGTGATTATAAAAGTCAAATCTGAATAATATGTATTTCAGAGCAGGACGCAAAAAGTTCTAGTAGAGAAAGAAGTAACGTTGCAAATAATCCTAATAAAACATAATAAGACAAAATTATTTCGCATTTGTTACCATGACAACAATTTTTGATAACTTTCATTTAAACACGAAAGTCATTTACTGAAATTTTGTCATTTAAATTAGATTACAAAAATACAATCTTTCAATATCATCCAATGTACATAAAGATTTTTTACGATGAAGTGAAATGAAAAGATTTCATTGAACACCTTTTACATGAGTATGAATGAACTTAAGTTTATTCTGTTTAAATTTATTGCTTTATTTAGTGATTTTTGTATTGTTTCCTTCAATGATGATTTAGTACTTTCTTTAATTTTGTTAAAAAAATTTCTAACTTCTATTAGAACATTAAATATTAAAATCATTGAAAATCAAAAATTAATAAATAATTAAAAACTTCTATTAAATCATTAGAAAAATCCAAATAACCAAAGTTTTAACGGCAAGAATTGTTTAACATTGTTTTAATCTTTTTTTTTTTAGGAAATGCTTTCTCTAAATAAAAAGGATACATTTTTGGGTTGATAATAACCGAATATTATTCTATCATCGCACAAAAAAAGCAGGAATTATCAGAAAAGATATAAAAATATTGTGTCAAGAATTTTTTGTAACGCTAAATCAAACTCATTTCAAAAGATAACAAAATCGAAATTAACATATCAGGCTTTCAACTGACTTTACACTTGAAACAAAAAACAAAGTTCATTTTGATTAGTGAAGCATCTTGACAACCGTTTCTTTGTTCTTCGAAAATCGGCCATTTTTATAACAAAACATTTTGGAATTGATTTTTTTAAATAAAACTTCGATATTTAGCATTGATTTTTAAACATATAAAAAAGCAATGAAGTACAAAAATATGGTAAGTACTTTTGTTTTATTTTTTTAAAGATTTGTTTTTATTAAATAATGAACTTTTTTTTTTTTTTGCATTTTTATTTCAGTTGACATTGATTTGACGTTTTTCATTTTTAATGAATTTCTTATTGATTTATAAAATTTATGATAATCTGTATATAATAATTATATGATGATTTCTCATAATTGTTCTTTTTTTTTTTATACATGTTTAAAATTAAAAAAAAAAAACTATGTTGCTCACACTGGAACAAAATGACAATTGTTTGACAGTTTTGTCAATTTGATTCAACTGATAATAATACTAGTCACATCATCTGTTAAGAAAATTCAATACTTGACACAAAAATTATGCTTATTTTTTTTTTGAAATCACGAGCAATGTCATATAAACTTGAAATGATATCCTTTTATAATTTAATTATTACATTAAGTGAAATTGAAGACTCTTCAAATTAAACTAATTACACCTACTTCTCGAACTTACTTTTGAACTTTGTGAAATGACAGAAATGCTGTTATATTTTCAAAGAGATTTCATTCAGCCAAAGTTCTTGATAAATTAGATATACTACATGCGATTTCTGTTATGAGTTTTCAATTTTCTTAAAACACCATTTTAAGGATTAGTAATATTTATGGAAACTCAAGTCCTTTCTAAAGTCACCTATGAATGAACTTATATACTTCAAGACTCTCGAACGGATATGTCAAAACTTACAGAACGCTAATTCTCAAATTAAACTTTTGACTAGGGGTCTCCAATTGTTATGCTTAAGTTAAATTTTCTGCGTATCATGCTTGTCATTAAGCTTCACTAGCAAGTAAATAAAACAGAGTTTGTTATTCTGTATTTAAAAACAAAAAAAAACAAAACAAAACAATAAGCTATTCACTGTCGCGGGGCCGGATTGATGACACTGGCGGGCCGGATTAGGCCCGCGGGCCGTAGTTTGAGACCCCTGCTTTTGACAGATATGATCAATATTCAAGTTGACTCTTTGGACTCTATGCATCTCAATTTAAGTACAAATACAACTCAGCAAGCTCAATGAAAATGCAAATCTTTTTGGACCTTGCCTTTTGACAATTGTTGTTCACCACGAATCAATTTCCCAACAACACACAAATGATTCTACTTCGGATCAGCAAGGTTTATCTTCTTCTTCAAGGAAATAGGTCACCAAATGAATTAAAAGATATTGCTTATGTAGCAGATTCCTATCAAAAATGTCCTTGAACAACTCCAGGAAAAAGAAATGAATAATGAAGAAGAAGGCCTCTCAGTCACTTCCTACTAGATTACCACCTTTATTGGTACGGCCAGATGAAGATACCTACAAAGTAAATTTAATGAAGAAATTGAAATCAAGCATTCGAGGAATTATTTGAAATACTTTGCGACCACTAAAAACGTTCTTACACTCACTATCTCATCATCATCATCATCAGTGGCGCAAGAGCCCCATGGTAGGCCAAAGGCCGTCTGCGTGCTGGCAGATTTCTAGACAGGAGATGTTTTCTTTTTATGGGGTAGGGTTGTACGCACTATACCCAACACTCTACTGCCATATTAGACATGGACTTACGGTTTAAAGTGAATTCCGAATCACTACAAACATCCATGACACCGCCAGGACTAGAACCCGAAACCTGTGCCACCGAGCGCTAGATTCACTAACTGCTTTCCTTAAAAACAAGGAAATAAACTTCCTCCGAACAACGCGGAAATAAAGTAGGGCAATTAAAGAATTAAAGTTCTCCCGACTTCCACAATAGTACTAGATATCGAAGATGCTCTTTTCCAGCAACTTCCAAAATATTAAAGTTACAATTAAAAAACAGACCCAAAAAATTACTACCAGTATGGCAACATCACTCCTTCTCAGGAGTGATTCAAATCTAAAGATTTTCAAAGTCAAACGACTTCTTTATAATATGGTCCGTGTCGTCCGTATATTATGACAACCGTAGACCAGGAGCTGCCCAGTGCTTTAACTGCAACTACTTCATAAATGGAAGCAGCAACTGTGCCTGAAAAGAACGTTATTTAAAATTAAGTTGAAGTTCTTTAAAGAATGTTCTATTGTTGGATACATTGAAAAGCTCCCCTGCTAAACTGTGAACTTTTATAATATATTATAGGGATCTGATGACCGAGTGACTGGCCCCAATATAAATTATTTCTTTGTGCAAATATATTATAATATAGGGGCCTGATGGCCGAGGGGCTGGGACTCGGTTCCACAGGTTTCGGGTTCGAGCGCCCCGGCGGTGCCATAGATGTGCATAGTGGTCTCAGAATCCACTTTAAGCCGGAAGTACCGGTCTGATATTTCTGAAGAGCGTTGGGCGTAGGGCTGCCCACCCCACCCGGTAAAACGTCAAACGTCAGCTCACAGAGCGAAGTCAGATTTCTACCTACGGTTGCTCCATCACAGCAAAAACTGCCCCTCTCTTTCCCTCCTTCTACGAGACCCCATGGGTTCTTGGACTTGGTCCAGTTGTTGCTGTCTACCACGTGGGATAAGAAACCCCAACAACATTATACTTATAATAGTTATATAGCGCATAAAACCAATAATCAAATCATTTAATTTTCCTTGTAGATTGTTATATATATTAATAACTATTAAAAAAATCTGTAATACCTGACACAGTGTTTTGTTTTAATTAAAAATAATTTTGCATTGCTTTGTTCCGTACTTTGTATTTTATTGTTATTACTTTTTATTCGTATATATTTTGTATTTCTTGATAGTAATTATTTATTTATTACCGAATAATTCATTATTCTAGATATTGAATTGAGGGACCTGAATGGCAGAGTGGCTAGCGCTCTGGCGCTCGGTACCATAAATTTCGGGTTCGAGTCCCGGAGGTGCCATGGATGTTTGTAGTGGTTCGGAATCCACTTTAAACTGTAGGTCCCGGTCCTAATAGGATCGCAGAGCGTTGCGGGGACATTGTTACTCCGTGGCTTATCTTCAAGTTACACGCGCCCCGTTGGTAAAGCAAAGTGAGTACGTCTGTGCAGTGCTTGCCTTAAGGCATCCAAGACCAAGCTGTCTAAGTGTTTGTCAGCTGCATTAGAAAGAAAAAGAAAAAAAAAAAAAAGATATTGAATTGATGATATTCTTATTCTCCCAGTCTGCACTGTTATTTCAACTATGTCTTTCCTGTGATTTTCCTGTTTTTATTCGTATATATTTTGTATTTCTTGATAGTAATTATTTATTTATTACCTGATAATTCATCATTCTAGATATTGAATGATGATATTCTTATTCTCCCAGTCTGCACTGTTATTTCAACTATGTCTTTCCTGTGATTTTTCAGGTAGAGGGAAACAGATCGTGACCATCAAGAAACTCAAAGTCTTTCCAGACCCTATTCGACTGAATGGTAAAAACATCAAGATTTCAGTGGATGCCGAACTCCACGAAGACGTGCCAACGGATGTCCGCTTCTATTTGAAGGCTTGGAAGGTCAAAGTTCTGCCTTTTGGTTTGAAGATGCATATTCCAGCACCTAGTCCAATACCCGGGGATGGTGAGATTCATCACATCTGTTTAGTATACTATACTAGCAAATATATCTCGTCATTGTTAGGCTATAAAAAATAATAATACATATTTCTTTTGGCAACTTTTATTAGAAAAAAAAAAAAAAAAAACAAACAAACAATTTTCAGTATTAGAATTCCAGAATATTTATTTTTATTTTATTGTTGATTTTCAACCGTTCTGCTGGCTTTCATTTTTTGAGATTTTTCTTCCAATAGATGCTTTTTCTTTTGTTTTCTTTTACAGTGGCGTATTTGAAAACTGTTCACAAAATTCGTTTTCAGGCGCTGAAAACTGTTGCCAAAGCAATTCTCACATCTAAAGATCGTTTTCTTTTTCAAAAACATAGATAACGTTACCAAAGATAAGAATAATAAATATATTCTGATGTCATTTTTATCTGAAACATGGTCACTAACAACAAGAGAAGAGAAAAAAGTTGGCAATCTTTGAAAGAAAAGTGCTACGAACTATTTTTGGTGGTATCGATGACAATGGTAATTGGCGAAGAAGATACAATTTTGAACTTTACAAACTTTTTACAGATATTGACATTCTAAAATTTATTAAATTGAACAGAATGAGATGGGCCGGTCATCTCATGAGAATGGAAAGTGATAGAGCTGCTTTGAAAGTTTACAATGTAATCCCTTTTGGACAGCCATCAAAGGGGAAGACCGAAAAGAGATGAGTCGACTATTTAGACTCCGATTTTAATATTATTTAAAAAAAAAACTGGAGGTCCACAGCCAAGAGGAGAACTTTTGGATGGCTGGATCTTTTAAAGAAGGCCAAGGCCCACAACGGGCTGTCGAACCAGTTATGATGTCATTTTTAATTAAAAAAATTTTTTTTCATAATTCCCACTCTACTTCCGAATTAAAAGTAGGTTTAAGCGTTGGCTTGTGTAAGCGTTTCGTATTGATAGTCAGCCTGTCTGGTGGTGTCTGTTTCCATGTCTACGACACGCAAATTTGAGTCAGTTACCCTTCAAAGTCTTCCCATAATCCTCCATTAGTGTTTTATTCGAGGCATATGTATATAATCATCCATACATAAAAACCCAAAGGAGTTGTTTTTGCACCCAGAAGAGATCAGATTTATATTCTCTAATACACTATTTTCAGTATATTCGAGACTCAACGGTGATTGTGGCAGAGTTGTGTAAGTATCTCATCTCCAGTTCTCCATGTTGCCTGAGGAGATCTTTCTGGATCATCTTTACAGGACACGGAAATGAGGACAGTTCCTCCTAAAAGTCCTTGTGCAAGACAATATCCTCGCATAGGTTGATTGTCAGACTTCGTATACATAAATAGGAAGTCTACTAATGGAGGAAAAAAAAAAAAAAAAAAAAAAAAAAAAAAAAAAAAAGGCCTCTTCCTTTATAATAATTTGAACTTTTTTTCTTCTTTCTAATGCAGATGGCAAACATTTAGACAGCTTGGTCATGGATGCCTTAAGGCAAGCGCTGCACAGATGTTACTCACTTTGCATTACCCAGGGGGCGCGTGTAACTTAAGCCACGGACGCGGAGTAACAATTCCCCCGCAACGCTCTACGATCATATTAGACTGGGACCTAAGGTTTGAAGTGGGTTCCGAACCACTACAAACCAATGGCACCACCGGGACTCGAACCCGAAACCTGTGGTACCGAGCGCTAGCCACTCGACCATTCAGGACCTCTTAATTTGAACTATTATGATTATCTTTGCAAAATTTGTTAAAAAGCAATTAAGTTACAGTTTTTCTTTTAATGAGATAATTAAGGAGATGGAGTTCTTGATTCGTTGAGTCCTGATGACGGAGGGACTAACGCTCTGGTTCTCGGTGCCACGGATGCTTATAATGGTTCGGAAATCACTTTAAACATAGGTACCGGTTTAATATGACTGTTGAGCGTAGGGCTGATAACCCTACCCCGTAAAAAGAAAACATCTCCTGTCTCGAAATCTGCCAGTAGGCAGACGGCCTTGCCCCAACAGGGAGCTCTTGCCCCGAAGAACTTCTTTATTTATATTTAATATTTATGAGTGAGTAAGCGGGGCCTCAATAGTCGATTGGCTAGCTCTCTGGCGCTCGGTACCACAGGTTTCGCGTTCGAGTCCCGGCGGTGCCATGGATGCTTGTAGTGGTTCGGAATCCACTTTAAAACCATAGGTCCCGGTCTAATAGGATCGCAGAGCGTTGCGGTGGCATTGTTACTCCGCGTCCGCGTTATCTTCAAGTTACACGCCCCTGGGCAATGCAAAGTGAGTAACGTATGTGCAGAACTTGCCTTAAGGCATCCAAGACAGCTGTCTAAGTGTTTGCCGGCTGTATTAGAAGAAAAAAAAAATGTTTTAATAAGGTTACCCAATGCAAAAACATGCACCATGTAAATATTTGAATTAAGTGATCAAACTGCAAACATATTTAAACAAATTGTGAAGATTAGCATTAACCTGGTATGTGGCGGTGATTTTTTTAAATAATTTTTTTTTTTCTGTGCTGATATACTTTCTTGTAATTTGCAGTGATCTTGCCGACTTCAATATTAACATTAAGTCTAGCAGAGGCAAATTGCTGAAAGCACAGTCTTGTAGATTTGATGACATCACCATACCAATCCCCAAAATAGAAGGATTTTATGCTGGAGTTCTCAAATGGCTTTTATCGGTAATGGATTCTAACTTAATTCTTCCTTTTTGTGGTATAGTTAATGAATTAATCATCGAAAATAAATATCATTAAAACAAGTAATTTATAAAAAAAAATTTTAAGTCAATTCCTACTTTTTCACTATATTGCAGAAAGTCCTTTATAAATAATTTTCATTCATTTTTTAAGTTTATCTGGCGCCATCTATTGGTAGATATATGCAAATTAAATCTAAAAAAAACTAAAATTAATGAATTAAATTTTATTACTGAATTAATATTTGAAAAAAAAAAAAAAACTGTATTAACTAAAAGTCCACTAAGTGCCATCCACTAAAAGTTTAAAAAAAATTTATTTGAACTTGAGTGAATAAATAAAAAGTATTTTATTAACGCTTGAACATTTGAACAAGATATATATAGGGAGAGTGTGAGTTATATAAAAGGAATTGAATATATATAGAAGGAATTGAATAAATATCATTAAAAAAAAGGAAATAAAAAATCGTGGCTACTGATAAGAATTACTTAATTCACTATACCTAATTATGTTATATCATTAAAATATTTTAGTTGTTGTTGTTCTAATGCAGTTGGAAATACAGAGACAGTTAATCTTTATACCATAAGCAAGGGCTGCACTGCTGTTACTCATTTAGAACTACCCAGGGGCACGTGTAGCTTGAAGACATGCTACGAACGCGAGTAACACTACCCAAAAATATTTTAGTATTAATTCAAAAAATGAATAGCAGATTAGAAAGGAATAATAAACAATTTAGATGAAAAAAAAATCAATTTTCTTATAAAATAATTATCATGAAATTTTTTTAAATAAACCTCATTATTTTAAAACTAAAACTAGTTAAGAAAATTGAAAAAAGAATACCAATGCCGTGACCAGGATTCGAACCTGGGTTATTGCGGCCACTACGCAATGTACTAACCACTATACGATCACGGCTACGATAACAATCGACAAAAAAAGACTTTTGTTCAAAAAGTAGCTTCACATTCATTCTAAAAACGAAATATGGCAATCAAGCGTAACGTCATTGAAATGGGTCGAATCATCCACGGATGGTACGAATCATTTACTTAAAAACAAAACCGAATCAAATCAGGAAGTTACTGAACAAAACTGGTATTTGAATTAGCAGTTCACGTATACACAATCTATTTCGACAATTGTTTTTGGAATGAAATTTTCTAAAAATTTGTTCATGAGCATTGTGAGCTGTCATTTAATCATTCTCTTCAGATGGCTGATTTTTAAAAACAAAGTACTTATCAGAATAAAACGTGAGACATAATTTGTAGCACAAAATAATAGCTAGCATACGATCACTCATAATTTTCTGTCAAATACAAAAATTGATGAAAATCTATACATTTATATGTAGTTGGTACTATACCAATATATATAAAGGACCAACTAAAATACAGTATATATATATATATATATAAAGGACCAACTAAAATGCACAGTACAGCACTAACTATATGTAAATCCACAGTACTTCATAAAATGTACAGATTTTCATCAGTTGAATTGACAGAAAACTAGGAGTGATCTTGTGATAGATATTATTATGTATTGCAAATTTACAAAATACTGTACATTTACATTTACATTTAATTAGTATTGTACATTTTAATTGGTCTTTATATATATATATATATATACTGTAGCAACTAAATTTAAATGTACACTACCTCGTAAAATGTATAGATTTTCATCATTTTTTTCACAGATAAAAAAATTATATGTCAAATACAAATGAGCAGTATATATATATATACTGCTCATTTGTATTTGACAATTTCTATCCTTTCTTTAAAAATATTCAATATATACTAAATAAGTTACAAATATTTCATTTGCTAAAAGTAATAGTTGTGAATAGTCAATATATAAGTCGTGTTTATATTCCCATTTTTCAAAATTATGTGGCACTTTAGTCCTTATTAAGACTCATTTATATTAGAAAATACATGGTCAACCTATTACACGATTTTCCAAATTTTTTTATTTCAATTGTCAAGATTAACTATTAAAAATAAAGGATATAATAATAAAAAATGTAAGTATTTTTTAAAGTTTTGTGTTAATGTTTTTTTAATTTCAGGGGCGATTTTTGATAGAACTGAAAATAATGAGGCAAAATGTAGAGCAACTGTCATGTTACACATTTGAAGGCAGAGCAAGACAATGATGTCAAGGTTCATCTATCTACTGTATACAAAGTTTTTAAATGTAAATTATCATTTCATTATATTTGGATCTATCTATATACAATAAATATAAGTACTTTCAAATTGTCTTAAATTAATAGGGTTTTGTAAAGTAAAGAGGGTATATTTTACAAAATGAAGATATTTTAATAAATAATACATTTATTTGAATGGAATTATTTAAACAAAAATTATAATTATTTTATCAAAATTATAACATATATTTAGTAAGTAATTTGATTTAAAATTTGGCTTAACAATCACAATGAATTAAAATCTATAATCATTGCATGCAAATTAGCTCATTTAATACAAATTTATAGAATAAAATTTATAACTGTAATTTATCTAAAACAAACTGAGATTGAGAGAGAAATAAACCAGAGTATATTTCTTTTAAATGCTTTTAGAAATCACTAAATGATGCATTTAAATTTATTACAAAACAAAAACAACAAACTTGCACAAAAGAAGGTGTTACAGGGGTTTTAAACTATTTTTTATTCCTTTTTTTTTTTTTTTTGAGGGGGAGATTCAAGAATATTAATGCATAATAATGTTAACAATTATGCATAACAAAGTAGTTTTGTAATATCAAAATCATTTAACAAAAACCATGAGGCAGTTAATGCATTTTTTTTTTTTTTTTTTTTGCCATAATAAATAATAATTAAGTACATGATAATTCAAAATTTATTATTAAAAATTATATATGCGATGATGTTATTTAGCTTGAAATTGTTAAGTGATAAAAAAATTATTATTTACATTAGAAATAACAGATATAACTAATAATATTATAAATTAAAGCATATACTCATATGAAAATGCTAGATTTTCTTAGACGTTAGTGAAAGATAAAGATTATTTTTTTCTCATCCAAATTCAAGCAGCAACTATGAAACCATTATCTATTATTTATTAATTATTTCCAATCGTAATCTTTTGACATTATTGGTTGGTTAAGAACAAGATCTACAAGAAATTGATTTATATATATATTACATTAATAATTATAATTCACATATCACATAGATAATAAGCAAATTACTTACATGATACAATTTTTATTATATGAGTTACATTAAGAATAAATAAAATTATTTAACATTTTTAGTTAATTATTTTTTAAAATTCTAATTATAAACAAAAATAATTAAAAACTGGTTTTTTTAAAGTAACATAACATGTTTTTAACCCCTCAGTTAAATATTTTTGCATAAATCATTTTACTAACCAATATTTACTTTTGAATATCAATAGGGCAATTAAAATGAAAAAAAGTATGTCCAACATTCTAAGAAGCAGTCTTTCAAAAACTGTAAAAATTTTATATGTATTTTCAAAACTATGTTATGTATTTTTTACCATTAAGTTTCATTTTCAAACATAAGATTAAAAACAACATATTAGTCTCAGTAATTTATTGATATGTACAACATTAACACAAATCTATTGATACATATTGCATGTAGTATATTTTACTTTTAATATCTTTTGTCTAAACATTTATTTAATTATATTATTGTTGACATTATATTTTAGTATTAAGTACCTATAACAGGATTTAATAATTTCTAAAGTTTATATGCAAAAAAATAATGACTAAAATTATATATTTTAATTGGAAAAAGTAACAACACAGTATAGCAGCCATCACATCAAGTTATTCATATTACATTTATCTACACATACAAATAAATTTTATTTTAAATAATTTTGACACAACATATATCAACAATATAATTACACAAACATATATATTGCATGCAATAAATATATTAAATATTTAAAAAATTTATATACATAATATAAATATAATTTACAAAATTAAAAGCTCGATTTAATAAATTATAAATATACAGGAACATTATCAAAAACATATGCACAGATAGTCTTTGACTTGAAATCTCTTCTCACTGACAACAATTAAAATTCTCCGATTATTCTGCTAAATCCAGCTTTAAAAAATGTAAAATTATAGTAAACCAAATCCAAAAAATAATATTAATGATACAAAAATATTAAAAAAATCACATAGAAGGCAAGTTTATGTGATCAAGACTTGAGTGATGTTCAGAATGGAAGAGTTGTTAAAAAGAAGACAACTGAATTAAACTTTATATGCTTGTTACCTAATGACTCTTTTAATATACTTTAATATTTAAATCAATTATAAACAGAAATAATTGCACTTGTTTCATAAAGATTTATGTATTTAATTGCATATGCTTAGGTAAATATTAAAATAGCAATCTAAAAACTCTGGAATTTTGTAAAGCATATCAGTAATAATACAGGATATAATTATTGCAAATAATTCCAAGATTTTGCAGATGACACGATGGGAAGTTGTAAATGAATTGACATTTAAGGAGGTTTTTTTTTTCACTGGAATGATTTAACCTCAGTAG
The DNA here is from genome assembly GCA_021605095.1 of Caerostris extrusa. Lineage (NCBI taxonomy): Eukaryota > Metazoa > Arthropoda > Arachnida > Araneae > Araneidae > Caerostris > Caerostris extrusa. The sequence continues at coordinate 50,285 of BPLR01010294.1, read as the reverse complement.
TATTACAGAAGAAACTTAAAACAGTAAATATATATAACAAAACAACCAAAATTTTAAATATTCCTAACTGCAAACTACAAAAGTCATATTATAATATATAAGATACACATTATAAAATATATAACAGATTATAACTATTATTTGAGAACCACCAAGTTTCACAGATGACCAATTGAGAGGTTATAAATGAAATCAGCAATTAAAAAGGTTGGCTTTTATAGAAAATATTTGATTTTAATAGTATATAAAATAAACTGTTGAATTGGCAGCAGTTTTTAAAAATATTAAACAGAAGTTAAATAAAGAAAGAATAAAACCTAAAACACTTGCTTACATTAGATTTTATTTACAATTTAGACATTGAAACATAGCCTTGTTACATTCTAAAGACCATCTATATGTTATACATATTGTTATATTTACAAAAATTCTAATTGATATTCTGTAAGACCATCATTTGATAGTTAAAGACCATTAAATCAAAGACTATCTATACTTAAAAAATTAATATAAAATTTTAGAAAAAAAAGAACATTATATAAACTTTAAGTAAACAGGAATGCTTCAACTAAGAATAAATTATAATACAAAAATAACCAACAGTACATGTTATAACTATTGCACAGATTTCCTAGGCGACACAGGAGGCAAATTGGGAGGTTGTGAACGAGCTGGAAGAGGAGGAGGTTTGTTCCCACTGGTAAGACTTGGTCTTGATGGTATGGGAGGAGGAGCTGCTGAACTGGTAGCGGGCTTTGAAGATTTTGGACTATTGCTGTGTGCAGATCCACTCTTATTTAAATTGGGAGGAGGAGGAGGTGGAGGTTCAGATGGAGGAGGTTTTGAAACATAATTTGAATTCTGTTGTTCAACGTGAACTTCTTTGGATTCGGTTGGTTTGACTTGATTCTCTTCATGAGCATTAAGTTGTGGAGGTGGTTGAACAGGTGGATGGCTTTCGATAATTGGTTTTATCGGCAGTGGTTGTAATTGCTTAAAAAATAATAAAACAAAATCAATACATTGTTTAACATTATGATTAATAAATGCTAGTACAATAGTAAAAATGAGAAACATACTTTAGAACAATGCAGAAAATAAAATATAATGTAAGCACAGTTACTACTATTTTTACTAAAATTATAATAAATGGAGCAGGGGGGCCTGATGGCCGAATGGCTAGCGCTCTGGCGTTCGGTACCACAGGTATCGGGTTCAAATTCCAGCTTTGCCCATGGGTGTTGTTGTGGTTCGGAATCCCTTTAAGCCATAGGTCCCGGTCCTAATAGGATCATAGAGCGCTGCGGGGGCATTGTTACTCTGCGTCCGTGGCTTACCATCAAGTTACACGCGCCTCCTGGGTAATGCAAAGTGAGTAACATCGGTGCAGCCATTATGGCAAAAGATCATGGTCTATTTGCCAGCTGCATTAGAAGAAAAAAAAAAAAAAATAAATAAATGGAGCAAATATTAGTTATAAAATTAAATATTCCTAAAAAAAAAAGCTATTCACATGTGAAACTTGTTAAAACTGTTGAACAAAAATGTGATTAATTTTTAAAAATATATTTTTAGCTTTCATGTATGTATTTATTAATATTTTCAATATTATTAATAATCAAAATAAGAAAAACCAACTCATATTTTTTTATTAGCTAAAAGTAACTGTGCTAAAATTTTCATTAATATACTATAGTCCATTACCTAGATTTCCATTAAAATTGTAATATCTGACAGATATAACTATTTTAAATGTAAGCTAGAAGAACATAATATATATTTATTACATCATATAAATGGACAATTTATATATGAAGTAATAAAATAATCAAAACCATAAGGAACCGCTCTAATTATTTGGAACTCATCAATAATTTTCTGCATTTAAAAGCATGTATATGTTGAAGATACTAATAGGAAACTCTTTACCAATCAGCACATAATGAATGAATGATTTATCGTTTTTATTTAATTTAGTAACAGAATTTTTTTTTTTGTACATTGAGACTTGGCATATACCTGCTAAAAACAACAAATGTGTTTGTTCTACAAACGGAAGCTCTAAAAATTCAGTAATTAGATATCTTGCTTTTGAATATTACTGTACAATGCAATAAAAAAGTCTGGCACATTGTATTACTCTTTTTTAAATGTACTACAGAATGTAAAAGTGCAATGAGACATTTTACATTAATTGGGAAGCACTATGAGGAAGCACAATCTTCTTCATTGATGCAACAGCCCCATGGTAGACTAAGGCTGTCTGCCTACTGGCAGATTTTGATATAGAAGATGTTTATCATTTTATGGCATAGGGTTGCCAGACCTACACCCAATGCTCTACAGTCATATTAAAACAAGACCCATGGTTTAAAGTGGATTCCAAATCACTACACACATTCATGGCAACGCACAGACTCAAACCTGAAAACTGTGGCACCGAGCGACAGAGTGCTAGTCAATCGGCCATCAGGCACCGGAAGCATAATCATACCTCATTAAAAGTACTGTAAAAAGTTTTATCTGGCCTTTAGTTTTAAAAGTGAAAGTAGTGGCCCAGTCAAAAACTCATGGAAAATAAATGTATTAATATTTAATATTCTCTCACTCTATATATATAAAATAAATAAAATAAAATTCTTAATTATAAGTAGTTTAAAAATCTATTTAAACATCAGATGAGATCATAACATGTATGAATAAAAATGCATTAAATAAAATAGGTCATAAACTATTCTAGATTTAATAAATTACAATAAAGAATTGGAACAATATTAGAAAAATACTTCAGCTCTATATGATATAGAAATGATTGTTTTTGGTGTATTTAGAAACAAGATGACATTCAAAAATCTCTTTCACATTAGATAAAAGTATAGGCATTTTCCACATATATTTACAACATGGTTCATGAACTGAGAAAATCCTTATATAATGAAAGACACAATGGGAGCTTGAAAGATAGAGCACAAACTTTTTTTTATCAGCACAAATACAGTTAATAAAGCATTCTAATGTTAAACCTTGATAAAGATTTTTAAAATTTAATAGAATTTTAAATTCATTTTGTTTGTGAAGTATTGAAAATATATATATTTCTATTTTATTATTATTTACTCACATGAATTAAAATTCGTGTAAGTATTATTAGTGAATTATTTAAAAAGAAGAGATTTTTTTCTTCTTTTTTGTAAATTAATTTATATTTATGAAAAAGTCTGATAAAAGAAAAGAAGTAACTCTTCAGGAATTTAAATTTGCTAGAACTACAAATGCAGATTATGGGCACCCTCTTAAAATGTTGATTAATAATTGATATTATGAAGAAAACTAAATGTAATATTAACACATATTTGAATCTAATTATTACTTCAATAAAGATATTTGCCTTAGTTAAAAAATATATTATTTTATTTTATAAGTTTTTGAATTTAACATAAAATATTTTGAATTAAAATAAATAAATAAAGGTTCTTGTAGACACTTACTTGAGGAGGTGGAGGACGTTTGGGAACACTCGATTTAATAACAGGAGGAGGTGGTCTAGGAGGTACTCTGCTGTCAGAGTTGGGAGAACTTCGTCCGGACGATGGCTGTGATTTCGCAGAATCATTATCGGAATCGATGTAACCTGGTGTTCATTTTAAAGAATGAATGAATGAAATATATACAAATGTAGATTTTTTTTTAACATTATGTTAATGATCATCATGACAAATTCAATATCAGAAATCATTAAATTAAAAAGATAAAATTCTAAACATAACAATTTAATCATTTAAAACAAAAGTGTATATAATTTAAATCAAGTTACTTTAATTTATTGAAAATTATCTTAGTCATAACGCAAAAATATTATTCTTATTATTAATTATAAAGTGATAATTAATATGCAAGTCTATAAATAATAAATAAAATCCAACATAAATAATTATAATTATGTCTTAATGTTGCTGGTTGCATAATTAAAATTTCCATTTGATGAAAATAAAAAGAATCATGTTATAAAAATAAATACATTACAATTTTAGATATATGATGTTATATACATCCTATTAATAAGTAAGAATTGTAGAGTTCAAATAACATTGTTTTTTAAAAAATTGAGTTTATATAGTAGGATAATTCAATATTTCACTCAGAAAAAAATTAGATAACAATAAAGAGAGATAAAAATGTAAATGTTTCCATTATTGGAATATTAAATTCCAGTAGTGTTTGATGATCAATAGTTAATTATGATGTCGTATCCTCTTATCTTAAAATAAATTTAAATGATTGTATTTAATACTAAAATTAATATAGCATAAAAACAACTTCATATTTATACTCCATTTCCAATATTTAATATCAATATTTTCAAAAGGGGAAAAAATCACCTTCTAATGCTCCATGAAAGTCAGTTTTCTGTTCTAAACATTTATGGACTTCTTTACTTAATTCAGATACAGCATCATGGTGAGTTGGAGAGGTGTCTCCACTACAACCTAATTCACTGAATGGAGAGTCAGTAATACCAGATTTTGGGTAACTTGAAGTAAATGAAGCAGTATTGTTTTGGCAGATTTTCAAAACTTTACAAATACTAGAACTCCAGTCGGGAGTTCTCAACTGTACTTTTAAAACACATCCTTCCACCTACAATTCAAATTTTAAAAACATCAAAGAAAATCTAAAAATATGCAATTTAAATAAAGAAATTATGATTTTTGTATTATGCTGAGTTTTCTTTATTAAGAGTAATTTATATTATATAATGAATTTTCTATTGCCCGACTGCAGAAAAAGAGTTTGTGCAAGAGAAGTTTGGTTTCTAAACAACTAATTTTCCTAAAACTTCCAAAAATATGCATGTTTTTATGAAAATTTGCCATAGTACAACATTACCATTGAGTGAAAGTTAAAACTTTGGTATTTTATAAATATCTATAACCTAGAATTAAATTTTATAAATTCTTAACTTTTTGAAATTTGAACCTAAGAAATGGATTTAAATTAATCACTTGATTTACATTATAAATAGATGTGGCATTAAAAATGCTTCCATGCAAATTCATTAGTTGGCAGTAAATAGCAATCTATTGTTGGACTTGTTGGCATATTTAACTTGAAGTACCTTATATGATGTGATAGAAGCAGATTTCTCAACAGAGAGTTATCATTAAGTTCTGTTTTAAGATAGAGAAAGAAAAACCAGTAGTGAATTATGGAGTATGAAAAAGCAAGGATATGGTGATGAGGCATTATGAAAAATATACTTCTGTATAGTACAAAGATTTTTGGAAGGCAGAAATTCAGTGCAAACAATACTAAAGTTAGCCACCTAGCAACATCACATATCACTTCAGGTTGCATTTTTTTAATGACAGTATTTTGGAGCACTATGAATATGTTTTAGAATTATAAAGATTAAACAAACCTTTTGCACTGACATGCTGAAACATTTTCATTAAGCAATTTAATGGTATCATTTTGACTTATGGGTAGTAATTCATATTGCATAAGAATCCAAGGAATCATATTGCTGTAACTATCATGTAATATATGGAAAATAAATATATATTTTTTATCATATTTACAAGGTTATTTTTTTCCAAGGAAAATCCCACTAAAAAAGAAGAAGCTGTATGAAGACATCCATTAGACCGATGACAGTTTTGCATATATATTCAAGATAATTACTTTAACCAGATCTAGGATCACTCAGTCCTAGAATTTTTTTTGCCTGTATCAAAATAATTGCTATTTTCTAGGACAATTAAAGCCTATATATATATAAACTTACACATACTTTTTAAATAAATATATTGAAAAAAAAAATCGAGGATGAAATGTAAAAAAAAATTACATTCTTCAAATTTAGCTTTATTTAATACTTTTTTACAGATAAATTTTTTTTTTTGGCAAACTAAAATGAAAATCTAAATAATTTTTTATAAAAATAAAATGTGAATTTGTTTATTATTCTGGTTATTTAGTGCATATAAACTATTATAATTATGTAGGAAGAACAACACTTTTTGGATAAGAAATTTGTCACTTTCAATTTTTAAATATAAATCTTTACCTCCAGGTTGTTAAATTCTAAGGCTTCTAAAGCAGTCCTTCCTTCCGTAAATGTAACATATATATCATTTTGCACAAGTCTAAACAAAAATATTAGATGTTCAAGAAAATTTTAATAGAAAAATTACAATAAATAAATTATAGAAAAAAAAAAGATATGATTGAATATATTCATACCTAATATGAACTATTTTTCCTTTAGATAATTTATTGACAATTCTATTCCTCAAATTCTCCTCCAAATGAGAATTTTCACCTTGAATCTGGACTATAATTGTACCATCAGGTGGACCTGAAGCAACAATGTTTTGGAAATTTTCTAATCTTTTGGGACCATTGATATGCAGGACTTCAACATCAATCAGAGCTATAACTGGTCTGAAAAATAATTTTAAAAGTTGAAAATGTATTAAGAAAAAGAGAGAGAAAAACAAACAAACATAATATATAAAAGATAAAAATGGAATCTACATAGAGTGCATTATAAAAATCTTATAAACTTGTAAAACAATTAAATGAATATTTTTTTATTTACTAATTTTAAATGATTTGATTTATTATTTAAAATACTTTTTTATTAGATAAAAAATTATGCAAAAGTAACAATATCTATAAGTAAGAGTAACTATTTAAAATGAAAAAGCACCACTTGGAAACAGCTCGCAGGAAATCACTGAGAATTATTAAAGATCAAGAACAATTATTAAAGATCAAGAAAACTTCCTATTCTCATTTAGTCTGCTCTATAAACGGCTTCACAATTGCAAGTGTAACGGTTTTATTTCTGGTTTTGAGCAGTGAATTGGAATATAATGCTTTTGAACAGAGGTTAACTTTTTAAAAACATAATCCATGTGCATAATTTCTGTCTATGACCTCGAATATAACAGGCTAAAAAAATTTAAATTGTGGAATGAGGATTATAGGCAACTGTATATAATCTTTTGAATTTTTTTTCCAAGTAATTTCATAAAAATCATTATGTAAAGATATGGAAATGAAAAAAGATATGGAATGAAGTTAAAGATAAAAATTAAAAATACTATGAGTTTAAGTTTTAATAATTATGATACTGATAAAATTTTCATCTTCAAACAAGTATGAAGATCATAAATTGTTGGGAAAAGAATGTCTCATTTGTACATCTTAAATGAATATCTCCATTTTTTACAACCTTCAATATTTCACTTCAATACTAATTCAATATTTAAAAAATATTTTTAATATAATTGCGGCAGCAAAAGTGCTCTTTAAAGCTGGAAAACAATTTGTTAATTTTATGCTATTCCTACAAAAAAAAAAAAAAAAAGGGTAAATTTTTATGTCAAAGAATATACATGGATTGTTTTCAGTTTATACACAAATTATGGTATTTATTCCTACTTTCTATTTTATTTGTTTGACATTTAAAATTCAATTTTGAAAGAAAATTCAGCTTTGAGAATAACTGCACATTTTATTTTGTGAAAAGTCTAATTCAGCAAACCTAAATTCAGTACATTACGCCTAATTTAGTAAACAATAAATAAATTAAAATACAATTTAATTCATTATAAGCTTATTTATATGCCTGCAAACAACAGTAATAATTATTATAAGTGACTAATAGTTATTAATTAAATTTTTATAATACACAAATTTTATTACTGTCTCAGTTAAAATTATGTGATAATACTTAATTTCTTATATATATACTGATAATACTAATTTCTTATATAATATACTGATAATACTAATTTATATAATATACTGTTAATACTAATACTTTGTTTTCATTTCTTGAATTCAATATAAAGTACATAAGAAAAGTATTATGTCTTTATATAAGCATTTCTAATACTTGACATTTGCAGTTTAAAGATATACATATATACATATAAACATCATAATTTGAATGAACTGAGAAGATCATTATGAAATGAACAAAATTTTCATTATTTGACTTTCATGTAACCAAATCATTTATAAACAATACATCTTTTGAGAGAATTCTATATAAAAACAAGAGAAAACTCTTTTATTTGTCAAGTGATTTAGAAACCTTTTATAGAATTATGAAAGTAATTTTTACAATTTATAAACATCGAAATGAGATAATTAAAAAATTGCAATATTACCGATGATCAGAAGTTTTTAACTCAGCTCTGCCATAAAAAGCAATTTTCCCAGGTGATTCAGCCTCCTCTGTCAAATAGAAAAAGTTAATTATATTAAATAACTAAATAAAATTATATTATATATTATTTTCAAGTAAAAATTCAATTTTTTAAAAACTTAAATTGGTGATTCTCAAACTGAGAGGCACAAATGTCAAAATAAATACAGATGGTTTGAAACACATGTAATGACATGGAAGAGCCTTTTTGGATGAGCAGAACTTTTATGAATTTTCAAATTACTAATTATGACTTGTTAACCAGTAAAAATGGCAGTTTTTAACTACACAACCCTTAAATATACTTTTTAATTTGGCTAAAGAATAATTAAATATTTTTAATAAACAAAAAGATAACTTTGAATATTTTAGTTTTATTTAGTAAGACAATCATGCTAACCATAGATTATTAATATAAAAATTGTTTATATTTAAAGCATAACATCAAAGTTATTATGATATTTATAAATGTAAAAAATGAGTAAGGGCAGGAAAAGGAACAATATAATTTTCTTTTTGTCAAGGAAAACAGAAAAATTTCAAACTATTCACTTTCATCACAAAATGTCTTCCTTCAAATTTTCAAAACAAATAAGCTGAAACACTATGAACAAAACTTTATGACCAGTAAAATACTTTTTTAGTTACAAAACATGACCTTTTATCTAAAACTTACTAAATTGCAGAATTTTTTTTCTTTCATTTAAAAGAATGAAATTGGTGTCAAATTTATTTTTAACTTATTCTAAAGATCTCAAATCCTCTTTAATCTTCTCAGAAAACATTTAATTTACATAATTTTAAAGCTCTGAACACAGAAGACAAGAAGCCTTTGCACTATAAAACAATAAGCTAAAACCTAACAGTAATCTGAAAGTATATAATCAAGAATTTCAAAAAATATATATTTAACTTAATCGTAAAATTTTTTTTATGTTGAACACTAATGAGAAAAAAATAATAAAAAGCTGCAGTGTTTTCATTAGCAATATATATTAGCTATAAACTAGAAGAAATAGAATTTTTTATATGTGTCTGACACTCATTAAAAGAAAGTTAATCGTGATTTGTATTTAAATAATTAAAAGCTTTAATAGAAATAGACGATAAAATTCATGCAAATATTTTTCCTACATACTTTTGAATAAAATTCTGATTAAGATAAAAAACAATAAATTTTTGTTAAATTTGCTAATTCACTAAATTATTTTAAAATATTATTCAATTTTCTTGCAATAATTTGAAAGTTTATTATTTCTCATACCATAAGGATATTTCTTCCTTCTGAAGAGTACTCTATCAGTCCAAGATGGAATGCGATTTTTTTCACTTGTATCATAATCATCAGAAAATATATCATATTTATAAGTAGGAGGAAAATTTATCTGGGCCTCAATAAAATCTTTAAATGCCTGAAATAAGTACAAAATTAATATACATATATCTCATATACATTTGCACAGCAAATTTAAATAGGATTAAAACCAAATTAAAAAATTAACTATTACACTAATTTTCTAAAACCATATAGTGAACCACAATTTTAATTAATAATAAATTGAAAAAAAAAAAAAAAAAAATTAGAATACAAAAATTACAAACATTTACAATTTAATTTCATGAGAATTTTATAATAATAAACAATAAATAAAAGAACTTGTAAATAGCTATGATGTCACATTCCTTTATAATTGCTTGACAGATGTTTTTTTGAACTAAATGATTTGAAATCCCAATTTGACAAAAAAAAAAAAAAAAAAAAAAAAAAAAAAAAAAAAAAATGAAGTTTTTAATTAATTAAAAAAATAATTTAAAGAACTTTTCTTAATTTTAGTTACACACCAAATAAAAAAAAAAGTCCAGAGCAAAAATTTCTTATTAATTTTTAGAAAATATAAACAGGCTCAGAAATATCTTTATTTTATATAGAGAGATAGATAGAAAATATATACTGTTAAATAGATTCCTTCATTATAAAAATAATCTTGAAAGACTTGATTTGAAATAATGGTTATGTTTAGCTACACAAAGAAAATAATTTTTTTTCAAATCAATTTTAACAACAATTAAAAATGTCACTGTTATTTATTAAACTGAAATTAAAGCACAAAAAAAAAAAAATATATATATATAAATTGTTTATTTTACCTGATTATTTTGCTGTGAATTTAGTAACTGATCTGCAGCAAGCAATGTTGACCAATTTTCTGCTTTAACTAATTTCTTAACTTCATCATTTGCTAAATCAATTCTGTAGTTGAAGTCTCCACACCAGAACACATAATCATGAGTATCGAGTGTACGCCCCTTTGGAGGATAAGAAAGAAGAAGAAATTTAAAAGTGAAATTTTATTTAAAATAAAAGGAAGCAAACTAAAAGTTATAATACCATTGGGAAACTCAGTTTCTTTGATATTTCATGATAATCTGCATTGCGTTCTAATACTTGAGACTGTCCAGCAGCAAAATGGGCACATACAAAGCACATTGATGTATTATACAGTGACAAGCGGAATAGCTACACCACCTTTGTTGCCAGTGGCTCCACCTAAACCAGTTTTCACAGCATCTGCAGCAACATCACTAAAAATAATAAAAGTCAATTCTAAAACATATAATAAAACTGTATAGTCTACCCATACATATTGTGCAATGATGAACATTCTGCAGAAATGGACAAATTGATTACTTGTTAAGGGCGTTAATTAAATATAATGGCACAAAGCTGCTTTGAAAGAAAAATGTATAATAGTTACAGTAGCACTTTTTCATCTAGTTTCTCACTAATATTGTGAAATCTCAAGTTTTATTAAAAATTAAAATTCTCTTTGTTGCAATTAAAATCTCTTTAAACGGCATTTCCTCCCCATGACACTGCTGTTTATGTATCCAAGCAATCTGTGGTCAGATAATACACATAAGGAAGAAATATATTTCTTTTCAAATTAACTAATATAAAAAACAATAAATTTTCCTGCCAAAGACTTTTTATTAAATAACTTTTGTTACAGCAATTTATAGTTATTTTAACTTTAATATTTTTTCTAATATTTATATTTTATGTGGCAAACCCATTAGTGAGCATTTAATATCAATATAAACAGTAAATTTTATGCTATGAGAAATTTACAATGACGATGAAGATGATCTAACTATCAATAATAATACTGATAAAATTTTATAAAAGTGGCTTAGCAATTTTTTCACATATTTCATTATCATAATTAATCTAGGTTGCTAACATTATACACTATGAAAATTTTCATAATTATCTTAAAAGTTAATGATAATATTCTCACATTTTTATTTTAAATTAGTTGAGATAATTATTTACAGGTACAAGAAGGACATTACATAATTTTTAATTTATTTAAAATGCTTTTTTTCCCCCTCGTTTTCCAGCGTATTTTCAATAACAAAAGAGTTATTTTTTTTTTTGTTATGACATCAAAATTAACTTATCAAAATTTGAAAATGTTACATTTATTTAAGATCTCAAAATTTAATTGGTGCATGGTAAGTCAATAAATGCAGGCCATTTGTGAATATCAATTTTTTTAATAACAAAACTATGATTATAGATGGAGACTTAAGTTGACGATGAAGATGATCTAAAAATCCATCTCTTAATGTGATAAAATTTTATAAAATGGCTTAGCAATTTTCACAAACTTTCATTATCATAATTAATCTAGGTTGCCAACATTTACACTATGAAAAAAAGCCAGAAATAAATTATCTTAAAAGTTAATGATAATATTCTCACATTTTTATTTTTAAATTAGTTGAGATAATTATTTACAGGTACAACCGAAGGTTTTGGACATTACATTTTCCAATTTTTAATTTATTTTTTTGAAAATGCAAAGTTTTTTTTTTTTTCCGTTTTCCAGCGTATTTTCATACAAAAGAGTTATTTTTTTTTGTTATGACATCAAAATTACTTATCAAAAATTTGAAAAATGTTACATTTATTTAAGATCTCAAAATTTAATTGGTGCATGGTAAGTCAATAAATGCAGGCCATTTGTGAATCATTTTTTAATAACAAAACTATGATTATAGATGGAGACTTAAGTTGATTTATAATGAAGTAAATTAATAATCATTACTTAAAAATAAAAAATAGATTCATAATTTTCTGAATAAAAAGCTACATTTTGATAGATATTCTACTAAGGATAAAGAATTCATTACTCTGGTATTTCAAATTTGTTTAAATAAACTTCTTAATATTCTTTTATAATATTTTTTAAGTCAACAAATCTCACCAATATGTTTCATGGAATGCTGGTCTTACAATATCAAATGTATTATATAAATTTACTGATACCTAAAGTGATTTCAAATAGGGGCAACAAACTCAGAAATGTTTGATTATCTGAGCTTGAACAACTTTAGTGACATATTACATAATCTTCAGAAATTTACAAAAATATTATTGTAAACACATATAGGCATGTATAATACAAATAAAAAAATGACTAACACTTGTGATGTTTTTTAATTCTATAAATGCAGATTTTTATTCAAAACAATATTTCTATAAAAACAAAAGAATATGTTATATATTATCCGGAAGAGATTTGTACTTATAGAAAACTCAACTTTTAAAACATTATATTACTAAAAAAATTTGAAATTCAAAAGTACAAAAACCTGACATCTTTATTAATGTAATTTTTTAAATAATATACTATATTTTCTAAATATATGTGCTAGTTGATTTTCATAACAATTATATACTGTTGAAATCCAAATCTGGCATACATATTTAGCAGGGTTAATAATATTATTTGTATTTTTTATATCAGATAATTCTTTTATTTATTTAATGTAATTAACATTTGAAATTAAATATTTTTCTTTATATTCATTTATTTTACTAAATATTTATTTAAAATATAACTTAAGTATTCTGCAAGCTTTTAAATATATGAAGCAATGTTCTCTCCAATTTTGAAAATAACTGTTTAAAATTGTTTGACAATTTAAATTTGCATATATGTTTTATAAGTTTTATGAAAAATAGTATATTACTAATTCAATACATGCAAAGAATGTATTAAATATAAAGTATTTTATTTAACAGAAACCAAAGAATGTTAAATTTGATTCAAATGAATCTGAACTGACTAACCTGATATAAGGTGCATGTTTAGGCAAAGCAAATAGGAAGAGACAAACACCAACTAATTGAGTAGATGTAATGTAAATATATTTATGTTCCCGAGAAATAGTTTTTGAAGTTCTACCATCCATTCTTTTTGATTCTGTGAACTAAAAAGACAAAAAAAAGAGAGAAAAAGAAAAAAATAAAGTAAAATCAAAACTGCTATACAATAAAAAAAAAAAAAAAAATAAAAAAAAAATAATAATAATAATAATATATAGAAATGATTACTTTAAAAACTTCAAAAACATAAATATAACTTTTGAACTTCAATAAAATTCATAAAATTTTTTTCTATATTTCTGAATAGCACAGTGAAATGATAATGTTTGATTTGAATATTTAATCTTTTCAGGTTATATATTCCTAATATATTCTATATATACAAATAGATTCAGGATACAATTGAAAAATTAAGAAGTTAGAATACTATTGAAAAACAATTTTTCCATTTAAAAATAAGGAGATAAGATGAATATTAGTTAAAGTTTTTTACAATCTTTGAATTTTTTGCTTTAAAAATTATTATAAATTAATATATTTTTAAATTTTGAAAAACTCGGCTCACATAGAACTTTTATTCATACAAAATGTTTTAAGAATTAGATTCTCTAATGTTAAAAAAATCTTTTTTCTTTATTTTAAACAATTAAATAATCAGAAATATACATAATCAAATGCTCGAATTACATCCAAATGGCTAATTAAGTTACTATCACTAATGTTATCTAATTATATACTTTACCAAGATATTTTTTTTATCTTATAATAGTTAAGATCATTTTTATTAATCACATAAAATAGCTGCAATTTATTTATAAATATTTTATGCTTCAATTCACACAGGATGCAAAAAAATGGAATGAAGTTGAATTTTTTTAAATTATTATTGACATGAAAATTTAGCTATTTAATTAAAAAAATTAACCTTTATTTAATTTTGCTCAAAGAATTAATGCTAATCCTTCTTTAATAAGCAAAATATATTTTACTTATTACAGTACAGTTAAATAAAAGTATATTTTCTTACAAATAATTTACTGAAAATTTTATTTTGATAAAATTTTATTTGAATGACAATTTGAAAGTTTTAAATATTTCAGATGAAAAACAGAAATGCTTTATTTTCTTAATTTCTGGAAAGAAATGCATTAAATGTAAATACAATTAATGTACCTTGCAGAAACAATATTACTGGCACTTAGATCTACTATTTCTTCAAATCCGATGGCAAATATGTCAACAACTGAATTTTCATCATCAACACATAGCAAATCTAAAAAGAAATATTAAAATTATAAGAGTCATTTAAATTTGAAAACCAAACCTAACACAATTATGAAATTCAATATTAAAAATTTTTTTTTTTTAAGTAGGGTTTCCTTTTGTTCCTCAATGTAAACTAAAAGCAGCATTAACAGAGAGAAAGTATCTCTCTATATATACGAGTTAACCTGAAACCTGTTTCTTCAAATTATCAAATATTAAAACATGTAATTAGATATGTTTGATTTAGATTAAATGGTTAAAAATAACACAAATTTTTTAATTTTACTTTTTAATGCACCCTCAATGAATTCTGACTTGTATACTATAACAAAAAGATATGATAGAATCTCTACAAGAGAAATAATCAACTTTGCAATTTAATTGAGAAAACTATAATAATATTTTTTTTTATGAAACAAGTATTAGAAAATATACCTTTATGTTTTGCCAATTTTGGGCAATCTAACAACCATTCACTCATTGATTGATGCTTAAACACAATACTATTAAAATGCTTTCCTCCATTAACATTCCATGTGGCAACTCCAACTCTTATATTGGAGGTGTAACTGAATTCAGATTTGTGCTTTATAAATGTTTCTAAGAATCCTGATGGAACTGAAAAAAAGAAAATAATGAAGCAATTATATAAATTTTACAATAGAAATCATATTATATACAATGTACAAAAATAAATATTAAAATTTTTTACTTACAACTTAACATGCTGGGTGGAAGAACGGACCTTGCTTTTTCTGCAAGTTCATTATACAGTACATGCCCCAATAACAAGATATCAATGGCCTCTTGTTTGCTGCTATCAAGAATGTTATTTTGAATTGTCCTCACAACAGAGCGGGATCCATCTTTTAACTAATAAAATATAAATATATTTATAGAAAATTTGAAATAATAACTGTTCATTTAAATAAAAGGGCTGAAAATACTTAGATCTAAAATTATCAAACATTTAATAGTATATATATTTTGACCAACAACAGCATGAAAATTACAAACAGCCATGTCAAATAAATTCAAAAATAAAGGAGTTGGAAATGCCATTTTATAAGGGATTTTAATTGAAATGAAAATAATTTTAATTCTTAAAATTTTACATTACATGATATTAAGAGAAAAAACTAGACCGATTATTTAACTATTAAAACACTTAAAACCTAGGCACTAATTATTAAAATACTACTATACTCACTAAAAAATAGTACACTAACTTTATACTTTTTCTTAGCTTTATGTACAAAATGCTTGTATGTAATGCTGTGTTTATATGAAGAGCAACCCCTTAACAAGTAATTGATTTGTCAATTTCTGTCAATAAACCAGATGCTTACCATTCCATGTTATCATGTAGTCAGAATATATATTATAGTGTGTATTATATTATTAGGATGCATCCTTTCTTACATTGTAATTCAGAATCACCTAAGTCTATTATACATTCAATGATATTTCTTAGATGTTTATTTTATAAAATAAATATGGCAGTATTTATAAAATTTTAAAGTTACTGTGAGAGCAATGCATTTTGGAAATAAAAAAATATATAATTTTTTAAAAAGTTCTAATATTTCTACTAAGGCACTTTTTTATGGAATAAAATATTTTGAAAAAAAAATTTAAAATATGGTGTATATTATAATACAAATCTAATAACTTTACAAACTGAATAAAACTTTTAAGACAAATCAGTGAAAGCACATGCATCTTTAATGGAATTCAAAGGAATAATAGAAGATTAATAATAACTAATAAGTTCTAATGATATGAATGAACTATATACAATGAAAAACATGACATTTCTCTACTTTATAAACTGAGTGAGCTTATTAAAATGAAAAATGGATCCCAGTAATGAAAAGTTCAAAATCATTTTTCAAAACTCTGATTTTGAATACCTAAATATATAAAAAATATAGTGATTTTTAAATGGTACATAAAGATATGATAAATGTTGCAATATCTCCTTAAGTTTTATTGGGTTTATTTTTGTAAGCCCATCTAAAAATGTATATTTTCCCCATTCATGGTGTTTTTTTTTTTAATTATTTTTTTTTTATTTTTTACAGCTTCATTAACAAATCTATATACATGAATATTTTTATGTTCATGACATATTATGTAGAAAGAAATATTTTATGTATCTCCTTGAACTGAAGAAAAAAAAATGACTTACTGAGTATATTTTTATTTTGCTAAAGTTACAATAATAACCAAATTTTGCTATTAAAATGTTTTGTTTTCAGCAATTTATTTTAATAAAGCAGTATTTGTGCATTCTAATAGACGTACAGGCTCTATAATTTCTGGATGATTACTAAATTCAATTTCAATAGAATTCTATTAATCATCCATAAATTCAGTTCAAGATCAACATATTTAATTTCTATTGATAAGTTAAATTATTATTAACATAATTATTTATTTAAAATACAGAATACATACTTTCGATCTGCCCTCTAAAAAGCACCAGTGCCTGCATACATTTTACTAACTTGATCTCCATTTTGTATCCACATTTGCTTAAATACTTCATTAAACCTTGAAATAATTTGAGGTTGATCGGAGATAGCTAAAGCTTTCAATTGCTGTTTTAAAACCTATGACAAAAGAAATTAAAAAAGTAATCAAACTTGTACAAGAATAACATGAGACACTTCAAATAATAATATATATGGTTTAACACTAACCTCAAGACCAATAAAAGTCTGAACATTGTTTGTCCTGTCTAAGCAATCTAAACAATTAGTACGAAAAGTTCCTTTTTGGCATCTGTCAAAAAAAAAAAATAATATATCAAATAAACAGATATTACTTTTCAAATGAAAATGTTTTGATTATTTTGCATTTCAAAATATAGTTTAATTAAAAACAAAATATATTGTTTTTTTAGTAAAAGTTACTGACTTTTAAAATAAGTCTAAATTTTTATAAAACTGCTTATAATTCATTTTCATATGATTTGTATTTTTATAACTTTTAGATAAAATTTAAAAACAGCATTTTTCTCATCTAATCATCTATTGTTTTTTAGACTGAGTAATCATATATCAGTAAAATATTTACAGAAGAAAAAAAATTACATTTGATATATGAACAATTATTTTTTAATTATCTTATAAAGAAATAGTTAAAATTTACTTTTTAAAGTTTACAATAATTCCACAACTCAAATACTAAAAGTTGAAGAGTGTCTTTAACTTTTAAGAATGATGCTAATATACATGACATTTGTTGAGTAAAATAGTTTCTCTTCAGCAGTGATGCAAGGAATTTATTGTAACAATATATAATTCTGCTATGGGAATAAAAGGCACTAATATTTGGAGTATAGAATGACTTAATATTTTACATTAACAAAATTATTGATTCACTAACCAATTATATTTGATTCTGTTACAGGATCTAATAAATTTTTGAAATGGTTATAAGGTCTTATAGAATAGAAAGATTCCAGAGAAAATTGTTGACACATTCATTGATTATATCAAAATCTGTTCCATGATGATGAAATTAATGTCAAATCTTAATGGTAATTTATGGTTGTGAAGCTGAGTACTGTATTCCCTGCAAAGCCTTTGTCTGTCTTCTTCCTTAGTATCAAAAATATTGAAAATTTTAATTTTGTTTTCAACTTATTCATGTAATTGCTGATTTTACTTTCTTACTTGGAGAATACATTTTTAATCCATGAAGCCAAAATGAAGATCATGCCTAAGAAGAATAGGGATTTATTAAAAATATTTATATATATCATAATATCCTGATAAATTCAGAAATTACGATGAAGGATATTTTTTGGGTATTCATAATGAAAGGGTTTGCTGGTCTTTAAGCGGAAAAGATTATAAAAGGTAAATAAGACTACAAAAAAACACAATAATAGATATATAAAGGGAGATATAAGAAGTCAAAATCAAATGAAGCTTTCTATAATGATATAAATGAAAATAAATCCCCACCATATTATAAAAAGTATATCCAACAGTCTGAATTAAAGAATCTCACTTTAATTTGAACCGAAATTTAGTTAATAAGGTCTTGATTATAATTAGGGAGCATAAACATTATTACAGCTTACAGAAAGATGATATTTTGAAGAAATAAATTTTTAAAAATTCATTTAAAAAAAAAGAAAAATGTATGGGATGAAATATAGAGCTTTCAGAATAAAATAAATGTTATTTACTTGTGTATTCCCTCAGAATCTTTATAAAAAAACCCAAAGTTCTCTAAATTGGATGCAATCTTTCTTTTTAAAACATCTATGTTTTCTTGTTTGCCACTTCGACATTGAGCATGATAATCAAACGCTATATATGGGATGCTCTTGCTATATCTAGATACTTTATGATGACTCTACAAGAAGAAAAATACAAAAAATAATTTAAATATATTTATTACAAGAAAGGAAATGAACAAACTTATACATCTGTATAGAGTAATTTCATTCTATTGTTGATTTTCAAAATGTTAAATAGTTCAATAGAAAGTTGAATAGAATGGTAATATTTGTTGCTATTTCCTTTGAGTTATATATTTCAGGACATAAAATACAGTTTCAAAATTATCAACATTATGGGTTTACAAAATTATAAGAATTGCTGTTCTTTCATTCTAATAAATTTCTAAATACACATATAAATAGTATGCATGTAAATAAAGTATCATTTTCAATAGCAACATCAGGAATATTTGATTAAGTTAAATAACTATCAATATTAAAACTTTTAAAATAAAATTTAAATATCTTATTCTAATCACTTGCAAATATCTATCATTCCAATTTTGATCATCAATAATTAAAATAATAGCTAATTCAAAAACTAAAATAAAGATTTAAATTTTCAGTTTCTATTTTCCTTAAATATGGCATCAAGCAACTATTTGTGCATAGCATTTACAATAAACATGGTTAAACAATTAATTTAGAATATCATTTAATGTTTAAAACAATACAATTCACACATAATATGACTCTCATATTCCAAGAACTTATCTTTAGCATCAATCACTTCAAACTAACAACTTAAAAAAATTTAATTTGCACAACATTAAAAACTGTATACAAGCATTATTATTTATTACCTGAAACATTCTGCTTAACATAGCTTCTCCTTCTTTACATCCGAGTAAATTAATTAAAACTTGATCACCATAACGTTTCACTATCTGTGTTAAATGCCTACAAAACAAATAAATTTTCATTAAAAGATACAAAAATAAATCAGTTATATTTCAAAATAATAGCTATAATTTCATATATAGCATTTTAAATACCCAAAATTTTAATAAATATAAAATTACAACAGAATTTGAAATAAAGGATAATAGTATTCTTAGCGAATTTTAAGTTCATATTTGTTTTCCTTTCTTTCTTTAAATTTTTTATTATCATGTCTGTTAATAAACATATGATAATGAAAAATTTAAGGAAAAAAAAAAAATTACATTAGTAGTATTAATATACTTATATGCAAAATATATACATGCAAGATAAAAAAAAAGTAAATGTTTAGATCTTTTACATGTCAAAACTTTTCTAGTAATTACATATACATATACAACATATATTATTATTTTCATTAAAAGTTGCATGAAGTCTCTGAAAATATATATATGAGGATTTAAATAGTATAAAAGCTAAAGTAAATCAAATAAAAAAAATTTTGAGGTAGTAGGATGAAATAGGAGTGTAAAAGTAGCAATTTATATAAATAATGAAGTAATATTTTTCAATCATATTTACGTATTTTACTACACTTAAAAGAAAGGACTTCAATTTTTTTTTTAATATTTGTTCCATAAAACAAAATATAAATTTATTCAAATAAATGACATTAAAATATAAATGTAGATATAAAAACAGAATTAAGATGACAAAGACCCCAGATTCAAAAAAGATGAGAAGATATTGTATTAGACTGGTTGGTTATTTACTGATATTGGTTGAAACATGAGGTCAATAAAAAATGCCCTAACTAAGATTTCTATGTGTATAATAACATTGATTGTGCAAGATAGTTCATAAGAGATAATTTTTTAAAGCTTCTAGAAGATTTTGATTTACTGGTAATGCAAATTTATTTAATTTGAATTTTTATAAAACATTTGATTACATATGACAACTGTTTTCAAACAGATTTTTTTCATTGGGCAAATAATTTGACTGAGTTTATTTTTGATGTTTATAAATAAAAATCATATTTAATAAAATTTTAGTCAATTGATAAACTGTAAAATTTGGTTTTTATGTGACAACTTTAATATACCGATCAAATGCTGGTGCTGATGCTTCAGTCCCTCTGGATAATTTAACTTTATGAGAACCAACCTAAAAGAAAAAGTATTTCAAATATTATAAATCATATCCATAAAATTATTGAAGTTTATTACACTCCTATTTATGCAATATTTTCATATATATTTAATTCAAAAAAGCAAATAATATGATTTATATATAAAACTTTGAAATAAGGAATTACTTAAATCCCACACAAATACATTTTAATTTATTAATCGACAATAGTAGCATTAAAGGCTTAGAAGTAAAACATTATATATTTATAGTTCTTTAATGAAGATTACTTAAAAGGCACATAAAATAATGAATATTTATCTATCTATCATATACTTTTACATTTTTATAATTAAAAAAGACTGTTAATATCAATAGAGAAGGAGAGCAATAAGCATGCCTCTCCATATGTATTTTCTATCTACATTTTTTGTAACAAAATATGTATTACAATATCCATTCCATTTCAATTCAGAACTAAGATAATTAAGGCTACTGAAGGGAATAAGCAAATAAATCGACAAGTTTTATATGAAACTAATTAACTGAGAAAATAAATTTGAAAGCTAGTATTCATACGTTGAAGATTAACTACAAGATATAATATGACGGGCTGAACTGAAAAAAAAAAAAATATATATATATATATATATATAGAACTTATTTTTACCAGAACCAGAACTTACTTTTATAGCAAAGTATAGAGTATGCATAGTCTTTAAAATAATATCTAACATTTGTGCTCCTACACTGTATTTCAAAATTAGAACATTTCTTTTTTTTTTTTTTTTTTTGGTTTGTATTTTGTTTCTTATTAAAATAAATTTTAAACTAATGTTAAGCATGACTTTTAATTTTTAAAAATCTGGAGTATTTTTTAAATAGAAAGGCATATTCTAAATTAATTCTTTCATTTAAAATTGATAGATGTATATCCTATAATTAAATTGCTTTTAAATTTGTACATGAATTCTAGAGCATTTTGATATCCTTTAATTATACTTTGAAAGCTTGAATACTGAAGTTCATGCATGATGGAAATGAACTGAATCCTCCTTAAATATATGTAGGAAGGAATATGGAAACAGAGACCATTACTTCATTAAAGGGCATTTTGTGGTGACTTGTCACTTTTTACCATGTATACTATATTTATTTAATACTGTTATTATTTAAAACTATTAGTGTATTTTTGAAAGAAAATTGCTTTTTCATTGGAAATAAAAAAAAAATTAAACATCTATTTCTTATGCTCTAGAATTTAACTACTTTTACATATTTATTTAATTTTTATGAGAAGATTTTCAAAAAATATTACATAATATTGGGAATGCATTCCTATAATAAATTCAAGCTAACAACTGATAAAATTCAATGTATTATAACTTCCTGCCTATAATCTGCCAAATCCCCATAACCAGTATCTATAATCTTCAGCTTGAAAAAATAAAACATCTTGTACACTTAAACTGGATATGTATTTATTCTCTCACATAAAGTTTTAACTTTCTATAAGTAAAAACATTGTTAAAGGTTAGTTTTATAAAATCCCTTTTCTTGAAATTTCCAGGATGAAAAAGTCCAACTATAATCCACACCCAAACACTTAGATGCAGTCCATGGGGCAAGAGTAGTTACTAAATACTCCATTATCTTTAAAACATGAATTATTAGGTTTTTCACTAACAATTATCACACAGACTGAACATAGAAAACTCGTCAAATAAAAAGACAAAAATGGAGAAAAAAAAATGTGAACATGACATGAAAAATTTTATTTTCTTATCAACCAATTAAAAAAAAAAAAAAAAAAAAAAATTGTGCAGTTTTAAAGATATTGTTTATTATATACCTGTAATCCTGGTTGTTCCCAGAAAAGAGGAACAGATCCTCGTATTTGGACATAAGAACAAACTTTATTTTCTAAGTAGATAACCTGAAAAGATAATTTATATATTGATTTCTATAAAAACTTCAAAAATGAAAAAAAAATAAACATTGAAAATTAAACTAAAAATATAATTCTTTTTTTTTTCACATTAATTTTCTATTAATGAAATAGTCTTGTAATGAATAATTTTTTGGAATTTTAAATTTAATAAATAAATTATTCTTTATAGTTTGGTTTATTAAAATTAATTCATAATGAAGAGGGTTTGTTTATACTGTTAACTAGGCACAATATTATAGCATAATGCAAAGATGCCATAATCTGCACAATTAGTTCAAGTTTCTGTAAGTTCAAAGTATTTAGTATTACATAATAACTAATAAGATTAATTGATGAAAATCTATTGATTATTACCAATATATTTTCACAATTTGAATAATAATACTGTTACTTTGAGTGATTTTCAAATTTTTTTTTTTAATAACTGTGATCTGCACATTTTGATTACTTTGAAAAAGAACTAATTTTTATGAAACTTAAAATTCATATACAAAGAAATCAAAGAACTTAATTTATATTAAAGACAAAAAAAAAAAAAAAAAAAACTTACTTGCTCTGTTTCCACAAAATTTGCTACACAACCTTCGTCATTAGTACCTCTAACATTGAATCGAGTTCCAGCTCGTTCTGAGCTCAGTCTTGAAATGATACAACCCCGTGCTTGTAAATGTCCCACATATATTGTGCGAATCTCTATTCCTCCACAAATCACTTTAATCAACCAATCTTTACATTCTATATCATTTTGTATAAAACTGATATGCATAGTCCTATTCCTATAGAAAAGTTTGCAGATACACATTAATAAAGACATTTTGTTATTTCTTACAAAAGCAATAGCAACAAAAATTATTACATAAAAAATGAAACTATTTTCTTCTAACATAAACTTCAATAATAATATAGAAAAAAGAAATATACTAAATTATAAAACAAACAATAAATCAAAATGCATTAAAAGCTAAAAAAAATCTATTTATTTACATTTTTCGTTGATTTATTGTACACAAAATGATGTAAAATTATAAATAGTACAACTGAATGTAAATCAAAAGCAACTATATTCTATATTGAAGAAAACAACATGTAATTAGAAACATTTTTATTAATATAAAATGAAATAAAGTTGCTTTCATAATTATATTTTATATGCACTTAGGGTTTCTAAAACAATTGATATAATACAACTAACATAGAATACTTCTGCAATAAGCTAATGCCAAGCAGAAAAATCGAAAATATAAGGTTATAAATGAATTTATAGTTAACTGGGTGCAATTTTTATTCTAATTATACTCCCAAAATAATACTGAGTTTCCCAAAATGGGCCCAGTATTTCCAATATTTGTGTTTTTAAAAATCTGGTTATTTTTCTGTGTTTATATAAATTTTAATAAGTATTTTTGAGAAAAGCAATGTTTTAAGCCAGACATGTCTATTAATTTATATAAAATGGTTGAAATAAAAAAAAAATTCAATTTAAAAAGTATTGGCTTACAACATCTTACAGCTCTTTTGAAAAAATCCTAAGCAACATAAAACGGATGAAGATTAAATAAATCTTATATTAATATCAATGTGTAGTTATGATATCATTAGAAATATAATAAAATACAAACCAAAAGAAACGGTTGTCAGATTCAGCAGCAAAATTAGATCGCTGTTCACACAGAGTCAAATCTAAAGGTGTTCCAGTTGATGACCATGAGAAGTAAAAAGTACCCGAATTGAGTACTTTACGGACTTCTTGAATCCTTTCTACATCCATAGGGTTGTTACGCAAAGACAGAAAGTTTGTTTCAGTTATTCGAAATATTTCACTGTGTAATACTTTTCCAGCAGATAAACAACTGTTTACTAACACCAGATATCGGATAAATCCATCACCTAAAAGAATACATAATTAATAAATTTAAAAATGAAGGTCTAGGTTAAAAAAAAATGCATGGTTTTTAAAGCAAGATAATTCAATAAGAAATTTAAATACAATTATTATATTACTAAATTTCTATTTCTACAAGTTATAAATTTTTAAATTGAAAAAAAAGCAAAAAAAAAAAAAAAAAAGTTATTTATGAAATTAAATTACCAATTAAAGCAAATGAATATGAAATTTTCTGTTTATAGGGAAATCAAGGGTATTAAAGAAATTATAGTTGATAACAGAGCTTATTATTATTTTAGATAAATAGATTTTAAAGTATTTTCAAAATAATTAATAAATCATTCGCATCATTTACCAATTGATTGCATAATATCATAATCTGTTGATACTTTGATTAAAAGAATTTAAAAATATCTTAAATATTATATATTTATATTATTAAATATATAATATTATATATTTAAAGCTTCATTTCATGTAAATTCCATGATATGAACTTGATTTAGGTAACAAATTGATAGCTTTTTAACCAATTAGCTCCTTTTAGAATCAAAGAATTCAAAATATGAGTTTTCCAATAGTTTGTATTGTTTATTATTCTTGTATTCTCATGCAGAGCATTTTGTTTCTTTTATGTTTACTTGTTTAATATTTTCAGGCAATATCTCTGGTAAATGTATATGGTTTAATATGTGTATATTTATATTATGTTTCATCATGATGCTTTTGTACTTGCATATTCTAAACAATTTTCAACGACTTTAAGTATTTTATGTTATTTTTTAAGTATTATTTTAGCATCAAAAAGCTTTTTAAGATTAAAATTTGCTATACTTGCTTAACATTTTTACAAAAATGGATCTTTACAGACTCAATGAAAGTCAAAGAAAGCAATTGTACTATGCAAATTGTCTGCAAATTATACCATACAGCTAACTTTTAATTCCTAAAAATTACAATTGCACATTATAAATAGGAAGTTACCATAATTGTAGTACATTTTCTGAAATTATGTAATTTTTCTTTTTGGTTTAAAAAAAGTAACTTAACTAAATATCTCTAAATTTTCTATTTTCAGTTTTATTCAAAATTTATATACAATAAAAATCCAAATAAAGTCTGCTCTAATTCCTAATAAATAAAACTCAATAAGCCACTAATAAGATTAAAAAATTTTTTTTTATAATTCTATGGAACAATTTTTGATGTTTGAAGTATAAAAGCCAAAACTATAATATTTTGATCACATATAACAAGAAAATCTATTAAAAACCCACACATAATTTTCAAGGTGAATTTTTAACTTAGAATGATCAGAAGATTGATTTTTATTCAGTAGTCAAATTAGTTACAAAGTATTATTTAGGTTATCACTGGAAATAAAATTCATCACAGAAAGATGGACTTGCCACCAGATGTGATATAAAATCCCGCATTATCATAATTATTTTAAAAAAAAAAAAATTATGATCATAATTATTTTTAAAAAAATTATGATAATGATAAACTTTATCGTAGATATATTAATTAAAAGATACTCTTTCTATCAATCATATGCTGAGATGCATATAAATTAAATTATACAAGCTGAATAAATAAATCTAAAATTATGTACTAAGTCAATAATAACATTCTGATTTTAAGATTTAGAAACAAGTCAAGAATTTTATTAATTACAAAACAAATTCTTCTTCTTCAATAGGAAGGAAGTACAGAAAATTAACATATACATTTTAATATGTATATAACATAAAACACCATAAAAGAATATTTACTCTGAGTCAATTGTAAATGCCTAAGCATCCATACGCATCAGGTAGTCGGGTAAAGTTCTTTTTACAAGCTTCAGTAGCTGCAGAATCTAAGCAAAAATTACAAAATGAAAATATGAGAAAAATATATTGATTTATTAAGGATTTACATGTAAGGCTATTGTAACACTCCAGCAAATATCTCATTATAACATTAATGAACACATTGCATAAATTTTTACCTTAATAAATACTTCTAAATATTTTATGTAATTCTTCCATTTTTCTAAAATATGTTTTTATTTTTCTAGAATCCACATTTAAATATTTTCATTTTTTGTATAAGTTAGAATACTTATTAAAATACACTCTAAACAGAAAAGTAACCAGATAGAAACATTACAGTGAAACACAAGTTTAACTTAAACTTTTTATTGTTACAATGTAGGAAAGAAATGACTTTAATATTTAATAGTAATAAAAATTAATGCTAAAAATAAACAATATAAAAAAATAAAGTTTTTATTTTTTATGGGTTTATGCTATATATATAAACACTAATAATATATATTTTTTTATAAAATAGAAAAAAATTGCTTTTGTAGAATTGACAATTGTTTATTATGTTACATAAAAATTAGAGTAGAAAAATCTTTACCATTTCATCTCCAAAATGACATAATTGACTTTCTCTATAATTTCAGTAATTAAAGTATGCTCATCAACAAGCATAAAAAGTAACATAGACAAAAATCTGAAAAATTCTTCACAATATTTTCTTAATATATGTTATCAAAATTAATTTAAAAAATTATCCAAGATATCACATAATTTAATTTTAACTATTGTATATATTTTTTTTTGTAATTTTATCATAAAAATATTTATAATGCAATATCAATGGTATTGAGAATCAAAATAATGATACATCTTTTAATAATAAATATTAAAATTTTCCTCCTTCATTTTCGGAAAATTGGCAAGCATTTCATTAAAACCAGTGGAGTATGTTTAAAGTTTTTAAAATTTTATTTTAACATGAATTTTATATCACACAAAGTATTAAAAATAATTTTAAAGTTATTTCATGATAACATATTATTTTAAATTTATTATATTCCGTAGATTACATGTGGGACGAAAATAATAATAATAATCTTAATAGTATCCAGATTTTACGTTATCATGAAATATAATTAAAATAAGAACTTCTACATTGCATAAAAGAAATAGTAGCATTAATAAAAACTGCTTTTCATATTATTTAATAGGCTGTCTTACAAAAAAAAATAGTTTAAGGTTAGATACAAATAAAAAACCAAAGATAAAAGTAATTACAAAATTCGTCTGCTATCGGTGGTGACCAGTAATAAATAATAATTCATGACAGAAACGAAATCATAAAATCTTACCAAGGAGTTTAATACATCCAGATTGAAATAAAAGAGCTTCATTTTTATTTCTTTGCTCTAATAAGACACTATATGAATTATTTTCATTATTAGTGCAATGATAAACTCGAAAAGCCTTGCCGAGTGTCATCGTGATCTAATAATAATTATTTCTATTTAAACATAACCAAAATAACCCACTGAATCTTGAAAAATAAATTATATTTAAAATTGCATAATAATGTTTTAAAGTGATAGAGACCTTATATATTAATATAGGGTGTTTTGTTTACATCCCACTTATGGAAAACGAAACAGGTATGTTTGTTATTAACCAGAATCTCTGCGAGAAACACGACAGAAAATAAATTGCAAAGAGGTGAATTTTGTAGAGCAAATCATTTGATATTCACAAATTGTCAGTTTTTCAATTAAATTAATGATTTTCATACTGCTTAATTAATTTTCAATATTATAATTACTCAAAGGTTTGGTTTTTTTTTTTGGTACTAGATTTTCTTTTTGAAAAAAAAACTCCAACAAAAGACCTTGTGGGTTAATGCGTTTTCCAAGACTCATTAGATTGATTGAAATGCAACTTTTTGGTAAAAATAGCTACAGAAAATTTTAATTTTAATATTTAATTTTGTTAAAGAATCATCGAAAAATTCCCTCTTTTATTCTAAAATATTATATAGGGTGAGACATAAACAATGAAAGAGAAGTGTCTGACTGAAAGTTACTTGTTTTCTCCTTATATTATAATAGAACTGTTATAATTATGTTATTAATTAATTCCTTATAGTTACTAAAATTATTTGATGGGAAATAAAAATATAAATTTTCTGTGTATGTAAGTTTACACAAAAGCGGGTAATGTTTTTTTATTTTTTATTAGGCAGTTTATCTGAGTTAGTATTTTTATTTAAAATTGTAATAAGTTTTCCTTTCTCTATTTGTAATCGATCAAATATAACATTTCACCTTTCAATACTGAATTTTAAAAAAAGTAAGTAGTTTATGAAGAAATAAAGATAGCTCAGAAAAAAAAAAAAAAAAAATTCATTGATTTCTTTCTTTATTTATATGACTCCTGTTAAGATTTATAGTAGAGTTATGTTGAGATTCCAAAATAACTAGAAAGTTCTGTATTTTCAGTGCATTAACATTTTTCTCCAAGTTTAACATTAAACTGTGATTATTTTTAATTTATTTTATTTCAACTTTGCCTTCACTTTCCTTTACCCAAAGTTATTGGATATTTCGACTCAAATAAGATACTAATACCACATATATTTATATCGCGGACAACATATATTTATTTTTATTTGTTCTCATTAAAAAAACAATGAAAGTTATAAGAATTTTAATTTTTTTATATAAGTATAAAAACAACATAATGAAAAAATAAATAATATAATATATAATGTAATAATAAATATAAAAAGAATTTGATGTGAGATATTATATTTAATAGATGTTTTAGTATTTAGCTATATGTTTATAATAACATAATTCAGAAGTCATTAGTAAATTGTTTCAATTTACTGATTTTTTAAAAAAATTTTCAAAGCTGAAATTTTTTTCCCGCACACACACACACACATATATATATATTGATACAAATAGGCTTGCACATTTTTTTAATACATTATCGAGCAACAACCATAACTACTTTGTAGAGTGCAGGAATCCCATAAAATATGTAATGAATTCTGAAAACTAACATTTGCTATTAACTAAAGTCTTAATGGTTGAAATCCTTTTGTTAGGATAATATAAATAAATATAAATAATAATAAGTGGATAGAGATCCTTCATTCAAATTAGTATGTTATTATTAAAGCCCCGCTATCTTTTATGTTAGATCTTTTAAGGGTGAATTCTTTGTGTCCTTTCGTGGTCATGTTTTGTTTGTTATAGAGGAAGTTAGGATGCTTTTTAATCAAATAATTTCTACTGGCTGGAAAATTGTTCTTCAGAGGATTCATAACCACTGCAACATTCCAGGAAATGAAAAATCTGACACCCTTTCAAAAAAATGGATGCAATTTGCAACACTCACATTTTATTCTACCATACCAACAAATCTGTCGTGTAATAAAAATTAATTGCAAATGTTCTTCTGAAATGACAGTGTAAAGTGACGGGTAAGGTCTGGAATTCATTATTGTACTCCTCCCTCCCCATGTATTTTCCTCGCTCGGTTTTTACTGTACATTTCAGACTTTTGACTGGGCATAACTTTTCACAAGAACATCTTTGCCGTATCGGTAGGGCCAATATTTCAGACTACGTCCTGTGTTCTTCAGGAACTTTTATGGATTTTACACATTTGGCAATCTGTCCTGCGCTCTCTTTAAACTGTTCTCCAGACAACTTTTATAACAAGACTGGTTTTTACTGGGCTGCCAGAGGGCTCATGGCCGATATGGCATCCTCCCAAAGAAGGAGAAAAAAGGTTTTGTTTGTTATGTGTTCAGGCACTTCCTCCACCAACCAGCCCTCTTCTCCAGCAGACATTTATAGGAAGACGACGTGTGATATTCCCTGAGTGTCTGCTAGAAGGTAGAAGTCTTGTTTCTCCATATGAAAACTGGAATGTTTGTCTCACACTAGGGAATGATTTTTTGTAGTATGTGCTGCACGTATATAGTAATATTATTGCTCTATGGTGCTGCGTATTTCGCCCTTATCTATTCCTGATGGTGCCTTGTCCTACCCCTAGTTTCAAAGTGGGTGTCTGTTACACTCAGTTATCTGACAATGAATCCATTTTCGCCATAATTACATATTCAGTATGGCTACCAAACTAAGGATACGTTACACAGAAATAAAATTTTAAATTGTTTTACCATAGTTGTTCACATAATCTATTTAAATTGACTGGATATGTTACTGTCTGACTAATGATCTATACTGGAATTTCTAGCCATCTGAAAGACAAAGACAATTAAAATAAATGAACAATTTTATGAGTCAGTTAATTTTTCTTCAAATCGTGGGGGGAGAGATAAAGGAGGGGGGGATGTCAGTTAAGCACGTAACAGCCAGTGAAATAATAATCTCGAACCTGCGTATAAATATAGTCGTGTAATCGAGAGATAGTAGTGTGCAAAAGCGCCCCTGGGGCGCCCAGGAGATATGGTCAGTAGCTTCGAGACTCTTACCTGAGAGGAAGTTCAGCTCAACCAGCGCTACCGCTGAAAAACATTTAATACAATGGAATCACGCGCTTTCTGTTGAGAAACGTTTAGTTTGTAATCTCTCACCCCGAGAGGAAATATATTTAACGCAACCTGCATATAAGTTGGCCTACAGACTTTCACCCAGAGAGAAACCTGGGTATCTTTTATTTTCGGCTTAGAAAGAAAATCCTTCCACGAATCTGTAATATGTCTTTAAATGTGTTAAATATTGTACATGTGTGCTGTTTGTGCTGTGTAAATAAAGCTGTGCGCTCTCAAACCTGTGTCTCAAGTCTCAACCCAACCATAGCCTAGGTACAGTTCAGCTGCACAACCGACAACACTACAATCTAGCTCCCGGCGTGGGGCCGCCCGTACTTGCACTCTGTAGAGCATTTCTGTTGCTGCTGCTGCTGATCTGGTGTCCAGCAATGCGCGAAATGTATTGAAATAATTCATAATATGTAAACTATACCATTGCTATTATCTAAAATATAGAATATTAAATAAATAAAATGTTTCTACTATCTATGTTCTATAATAGCATAAATTAAACATAAAGTAATAATATAAATAAAAATATAATTGATTTTTTTCTCACTTTAATGATTGATATAAATTGTTTGTATTTATAAATGAAAATATAAGAAAATTTCTGTTTAATTCGTCAATTTGTTGCTCATTTGGAAAGATTCATTTCTGAATTATTAATCATTTGTTATCATTGTTATCATCGTTTATTATATATATACATCACCTGTTATAATGTTATCAAATGTTAGCATTGAACTAATAGGGTAAATATATTTAAAAAAATTATGGTACTACACTAAAAAGGATGTAATTATGTAATTTATTAACAGATCTAAATTACAATAGATCCATGTAGAACTTTTTCTTTTCAAATAAAACCTGTTATTAAAAATTGTATAAATTTTCTATGTCTTTGAAAAAATTAATGACAAACAGATATTTCTTTTTAAATATTCGTTAAAAAAGTAATTCAAAATAGTGTTTAGTATGGAATATTTCACAAGTTTATTTCTTTATTGACTTTATATTCAGTAATATTGAATAAATTCAAATATAAATAAATTCACAACAAAATACAAATATACAAAATACTATTTACTTAAAAAAATATTTATAATGTATTATTTAAACGAAATCTGATTAAACAAAATAGAGAAAAAAAGTTTCCTCTAACAAAATTATTACGTCAGGTATTTTTGTTTGTTTACATTTTTAGTTGTTTTTTTTTTTACATTTCCGAAAATTGATAATTTCTTTTATTAGCATTGCATTGATAACAATATCAATGGTAATGCGTTGTTTAATTTTTCTATGAGCTATTTATTGATAAACGATAGCTTAAAAATCAATCTAACCTAAAGCTAAACCTAAAATTCGAAGGCTTTGTTTAAAAGTCTAATCTTATATAGATAAGCAAATTTGATTATCAAGCTAATTAACTCTATTGTTGTTAAGTATATTAAATAAACATCGATCCAGTCTCTTTCACACTGCTTTCCAGCATTCAATAGAGTTGTAATAATTTTACTAACGCTATTCTCCAAAATGAAAAGCTTATATTTTCTATTCGGTTTCTTTGCTTGGTTTTTAACTGTAAAGTGGACGCACTTTCTTACAGAACGTGTGGTGAGTATAACATTGTTTCCTTCATATATGGTGTGGTAAAATGAATGTTGAAATTAAAAAAAAAAATTTTCTTTCAAATGGGTTGCATTTATTTTTCTATATGTTTGGCACTTGCTTCTGCAAACTTTGTTGACTCCTTTACAAAAAAGTTCCATCTATTTGGTAAGTTAACATTCGCCATGTTGGTGACACCATATCTCAGATTAGGTTAGGGAGTTATCTAAAAGGTTTATACCTTCCTAGCTTGTTAATATTTTCCATCCTAAGTTTTTTACGCTCATTCCGGTCTGTCAAACAAACATCATCATCAACAACAACAACAAAAAGAGGTTAACTTTAATTCGGCTCGCTTGCCATACTTCGAAACGAGTTCCCTAGTTCAGAGAAGTTCAGGGCGCTAACCACTAGAACTACCCAAACACCGCATTTTATATTTTATATTTCAAGTACTTTACATACGTTGTCATAATCGACATCGAATCTTCTCTTTTCTGAAACAATAACTGCAGATTCAAATCTGAGTTTTCCTGAATGCTAGTTGAGAATGGTAACAATGGATTATAAAGCGAGAATCAATCTTATAATAAAACATTTTTCTTTTACTTACTCTTTCCAACATGATGTTAATTTGAAAGAAGCTGAATTCTTCTCTTCTTCACTATCCGTGGGAACATTCACGAGAAAATTTCGCAACTTCTGCTGTTAGCATTGCTTTGTAGGTTATAATATTAAATTCCAGTTTAACATTCCGTGTTTGCTGATTAATATTTTTACAACCACTGTGTTATAAATAGAAGAGAAAGTATGATTTCAGGGGAAAAAAAAATAATGAAATGAATGGCATTCGTTTCTAAAATGATTTTCAGAATTAAATGTCCTACATTTATATATGAGAATGCCCTCAAAATTCGCATCAGTAGTTTGATTGTTGTTGACTTCATACAAGTTATCCCAACTGCCATCGAGTCTCCTCGCATTTCTTCTACAGACATGAAACGATATCTTTTGTGCAATAACCACATATTCAGCCTTTGCCAAAAACTAGTTTTACCCAGGAGACTACAAATTCAATATGTAGAGTGCCAAACATTCAAAAGTTTATTATCCAGTACCATTTTGTGTTTGTCTCTTTCAACTTGAATAAACATTTTCATTCATAAATTGCAAAATGCAAGAAAGAAGATTTTTTAAATAATAGAAAACAATTTATAGGGCTATTGTAGAGAAATTTAATCTTTGGTGACTATTTTTTTTTTATGTAGGCTCAAAAAACTAGTTATTTCCTCTGTCTGACGAAGCTTTCAGTTGGCAATAGGAATCCAATTTATATAATTCGGTTTTAGTCTTACCCCAGGATTCCATATAAAATTTTATCTGTGTCTTATCCTAATGATAGACTCATTTTATTAGTCATCAAATCACCAATTTTCAGCGAATGATTAGTTACAATATTTTATATTGTTTATTTTATGACATTGGTTTCATCAAAAATATATTATATGTTAAAACACTAGGATCACTTTTTAACTACATTTTTATTCTTAGATTCAGGAAGACAGATTTTAAACATCAAAAAATTCAGCATCTCTCCAGACCCGGTTCATCTAACGGCCAAAGAAGTCACAATTTCAATGGAAGCCCAGCTGGCAGAAGATATCCCAACAGGAGCCCGCATACAGGTCAAAATATGGAAAGTAACATGGATCTTTGGATGGAAAATATACATCCCAGCACCATGTGTACTGCCTTTTGGATGGTAAGAAAATCCATAATCAATAACAATACCACATTGATAATAATAATACCAATTGGCAATAGTACTTCAACAGAATACCAATATTGATTGTTCTTTTACACACAATATATTCGTTGAAGCTTGAGTGTATTGATGTTTTTTTCCCGTTTATTTATTTTACTTGGCATTTCAATTTATGTGCTTGCGTTTTTTAATATTAGCACATTTGCTGTGTGGCGATGATTCACAGATGTGCCGCTCATTGTTATTTTTAAATAATATTAGTTTTAGAAGAATTTGTATATTTTCACGAACGTAATAACTTCTCATGGACATGATAACTTTAGCCAGAAGATATGGCATTCTTAGTTGTTATCAATCGCCTGAAGGTTTGGTTTGGTTTGTCGCTCTACGGTTATCTTGTGCACACGAGGGCTAAACAGATCAGGATCTACAGTTTAAAGTGGATTCCTAACCACTAACAAACATTCATGCCACCACCAAGATTCGAACTTGGAGCCTGTGGCACCAAAGTACAGAGCACTATTCAATTGGCCATCAGGACGCAATCGAAGAATTCATTATTTCACCAGAGAGGCTTCTGTGGAAGGTCTCAATAAATTTGTTGGGCAGAATGTCTTTCAATTGGGCCCGATGAGCGGAGGAGGAGTGGATGAACACGGTGTTACTTCAAAATTACTGTAACATTGCGGATGCGTAGCAGGTTCTTCGCAGTGCACCCTGAGTAACGGAGAATCAGCAACGTCTTTGCCATTATAGTAATGAATGACTTAGGTCAAAGTGCTCGACATTCAAAAGTTATATCATTTGTACTTTGTTAAATGATTATCCCAATATCAAGTGACGTTTAAATCTATGTGCTTGTAGGTAGGCGTTTGATCTGAACGCTCTAAACAAATTCAATAAAAATAAATCACACATTAAATATTTTAAAAATCAGATTATTAAAATAAATCTAATGCAATTATATTAAAATATAATTTTTTCAGCTCTTCGTTGAACCTCAGGCTGCAAAAAAAATTATCTTATTCTTGATTATATGTATATGGGTAATATTGAATTTACGTTCGTGTATTCTTCTTAAACTTCCTACAATTTGTAGAATTTTTTTCTCTTCAACATTTCTTTTGAATACTTTCTAGATATTTATTCTAAAAGGTTAAAAATGCATAAATGAACATAATCACCTACAAAATCTTTATTAGTACATGTGAATTTAAACGCATAGATTAAAAATACTTCTTTTTCTTCATTGCCGCAACAGCCCATGGTGGGCCAAGGCCGTCTGCCTACTGGCAGATTTCGAGACAAGAGATGTTTTCTTTTTACTGAATAGGGTTGTCCACCCAATGCTCTACAGCCATATTAGACATATTAGGAGATGCTGTTTTACGGTGTACAGTTGTCAGCCCTACGTCCAACGCTCTATAGTCATATTAGACCAGGATCTACAGTTTGAAGTGGATTCTAATTCCTACAATTTCGGTCCAATATGATCGTTGGGTGTCGGGTTGATAACCCTACCTTGTAAAAAAAAACATCCCCCTGTCTGGAAATCTGCCAGTAGGCAGACGGCCGTGTACCACCATGAGGTTGATGCGTCACTGCTGCTGCTGATGTATTGTCGTTGCTTGATAATACAGCTATATGTGTCTATTTAAATTCTTGCAATTTTTAGAAATCTTAGAAATGAATTTATTTTTTTGTTGCATCGAATTTTAGATGCTGACAAAAATTAATATAGCTTTTAAATGGAAATTTTTACATTTAAAAGCTATATTAATTTTTGTTAGAATTTGCTAAAAAGA
Organism: Caerostris extrusa; assembly: GCA_021605095.1. Lineage (NCBI taxonomy): Eukaryota > Metazoa > Arthropoda > Arachnida > Araneae > Araneidae > Caerostris > Caerostris extrusa. The sequence continues at coordinate 13,920 of BPLR01010294.1, read as the reverse complement.
AAATAACAAATTAAACACTTTTCGCATTTGTTATAAAATCAAATGTAAGGTGTATTTTATTTCCCTTTTCTTTTCAGTGATGTCGAACACTGCAAGTTTTTGAAGGAATTCTCTGAGCAAGAGTGCCCATTTTTCGTTAGAAAAAGTACATGCGGCTGTCCCATCAAAGCCCAAACTTTCAAAGGTGATGACCTCACTATTACGGTACCTCCCTTGGGCGGTCTCGTCAGATGGTTTGCATCAGTAAGTTTTTTCTCTTTTATCCTACCAATGCACCTTCCTTGATGAAAGAAAAATATTGGCATGTTACTCGCTACCTTTATCAAATAAAATTTCACTATTGTAAAATCTATTCATTATTGGGATACATGGGCCTGAATAACCGAGTATCTAGCACTCTGGCGCTCGCTGTCACAGGTTTCGTGTTCGAGTCCCGGCGATACCATGGATGTTTGTTGTGGTTCGGAATCCACTTTAAGCCTTAGGTCCCGGTCTCCTATGACTGTAAGAGCGACACGGAGCAGAAGTCAGACTTCTACCTACGGTTGCTCCATCACAACAGAAGCTGCACCCCTCTTCCCTTCTTCCATGAGGGATATGACAACAACAACAGCATTGGGATACATTATTTTCTATTAGTAATAAATGATCAGCATTTGTTTCTACAAAGAAATTGAATTCTTAAAGTTTGGGAGTTTATATATAGTTTTATTATTTTAAATTCATCGGTACACGTGGTGAAATCTAATAATTAATGAATAAAATTTAATTTCTGCTAACAACAACAACAGCCCGACTCGTAGCTCGGTAGCTCAGTGGAGCTGGTGAGCATGAAGGCGGAGGTTCCATCCACTGGCGGCTTTGTTTCATTGTAAACATTGTTGCATAAAACGAGGTTTTGTTTTGTTTGTCGCTCTACGGTCATCTTGTGCACACTTTAGGCTAAACAGACCGGGACCTACGGTTTAAAGTGGATTCCGAACCACTACAAACATCCATGGCACCGCCGGACTCGAACCCGAAACCTGGGGTACCGAACGATAGAGCGCTAGCCACTCGGCCATTCAGGCCCTTCATAAAGCGAGGATTCATGAAAGAAAAAATGGCGTTTGTAATGTTTATCATGGCATAATGTTTGTAATGTTCAGTATGGCGATGATATTTGTAATGTTCACCATCTTGCCTCGTTAGTGGGACTACCTGGAGGGATTCTCTTGTTTTCTCCTATACGATAATGAAATGCGTTGTAGTTTCCCCTAAAAGTCCTCCTGGAAGGCATTGCCCTCCTCCTTTAGCGTTACAGAGCCAAGTCTGACTTCTACCTACTGGTGCTCCATTACAAAAGAGGCTGCCCCTTTGTCCCTTCTTTTCCCTCCTTCCATGAGACCACAAGAGTTCTTGGACTTGGTTTAAATGTTGCTGTCTACCAATTGGGATAAGAAAACAAAAATCGAATGCCATAATTTACTGAAATAGTTACTTGTAACCAATTTTTTTGAAACATAATATATTATAAAAGAATTCTCCCCTCAGAAATATTTGAGTGTTCCATAGGCATATATTATGATCATCAATTCTTATCATTCGGATCGAAAATTCCCTGTTCAGATTTTAAAACAAGTAATATAAAAAAATTTTTTTTTTAAAAGTCAATTCCTACTTTTTTTTTTTTTACTATATTGCAAAAAGTAATTTAAAAATAATTTTCATTCATTTTTTTTAAGTTTATCGAGCGCCATCTACTGGTAGATATATGCAACTTAAATCTAAAAAATTAAAAGGAATTAATTAAATTTTGAATTACTGATTTGAAAAAACTGTATTAACATCAAATGTCATCCACTACAAGCTAAAAAAATGTATTTGAACTTGAGTGGATAAATAAAAAGTATTTAATTAACGATTGAATATCTGAACAAGATAAATATAGGGAGAGTGTGAGCTAATAGAAGGAATAAAAAAATAAAAAATAAAAAACCCCACATTTTCTAACTAAAAAAATTCAGCAGGCACCTTTTAACGAAATATAATCTTTCCTCTCTTTTGCATTTATCTCTACGACTATCGTGGTTCTTCCTATGGGTGGTTCAGGTTTCTGGTTAGCCGCAGCTTTCTAGTGGTCCGAGAAGTATTGATTGATCCATACACACATTTATGGCACCTTCATTTATTTATTTACAAGTAATATTTACAATCTATATACAGAGTTGATGTTAACTGGTCCAAGACACAAGCTTCACTGGAAGAAGAATGTTCCCTGTTTGAATAAGACTCGGTTTCACAGCAACCAATCAGCTCGGTTCCACGTCAACAGCGCAATTCTGGATCGATTTCCATAAAACTACCATGTGCCGCTGCTTGGCGTGAACTAGAGCATAAAAATTCCAACAGCATTCTGATATTCCCATTCACCTGAAAATTCTTTTTGCAATTTACGCGGATAATAGACGATAGCTTGAAAAAAAATCATGTAATGTTCCAATCTTAATTTGAACATTAATTTTATAATATTATAATTCTTAGAATACATGATATCCGAAATCTTACACAGAGAAAACACTTCACACTCACTAAATTTAAATTTCGGATGTGTCTCCGCGGGGCCTAAAGCGGCCTGATGGCCAATTGGCTAGCGATCTGGCCTTTGGTACCACAGGCTTCAGGATAGAATCCTGGCGATGGTATGGATGTTTGTTGGTGGTTCGGAATCCACGTTAAAGTGTAGGTCCCGGTCTGTTTAACCTAAATTGTGCACAAGATGACGTAGAGCGACAAACCAAACCGCGGGGCCTGATGGCTGGTGACTAACGGTCTGACGCTCAGTGCCACATGAATCGAGTTCGTGTCCTGTTTGTGTCATGGATGTTTGTAGTGGTTCGGAATCCACTTTAAACAGTAGGTACCGATCTAATACAACTGTAGGGCTGACAACCCTACCACATAAAAAGAAAACATCACCTGTCTCGAAACCTGCCAGTAGACAGATGGCCTTGGTCCAGTATGGGACTGTTTGAGCCAATGAAAAAGAAGATATGTCTCCGTAAACTTTTCCTTTTGATTAATAGATTTTCGATGAGTTAAAATGAAAAAAATAATTATACACAGCTATTCTTTGACCTATTATTATTTAAACCAATCCTATTAGGGATATCCTAAAAAGTTACAATAGAAGATGAAATCATTAAATGAATATACTAGACTACTATTACAATAATTAGTAGTCTAGTCAATATCAATCTTTTGTGATTTTCTTTTAATCAAGTTTTTTTTTTTCCAATGCAGCTGGCAAACAGACATGAACGTCTTGGATGTCTTAATGCAAGCGCTGCACAGACGTTACTCACTTTGCATTACCCAGGGGCGCGTGTAACTTGAAGATAAGCCACGGACGCGGAGTAACAATGCCCCCGCAACGCTCTACGATCCTATTAGACCGGGACCTACGGTTTAAAGTGGATTCGAACCACTACAAACATCCATGGCACCGCCGGGACTCGAACCCGAAACCTGTGGTAAAGAGCGCTAGCCACTCGGCCGTTCATGTATTTAATCAAGATCTTCAATGAAGGATACTAATTCTAAAGTTTCGAATTGTTGAAAATTTTGCTGACAGGGTTACATTATTGGCTAGTAATTGCCAAGTAAATTCGCCAAGCAGATAAGAAATAATATATATAACTATTTGACTATAATAAATAACTATCGAATTCTTTACTAACAATAAATGATATTTAAATTGTTCGATGGACATGCGATGTAGGGAAGGTAAAAAATTTCACCAGCAATTTTTTTTTATTATAATAAGATGTAAAATCATTCATTCTTACCATATATAAACTAATTCCTAATTTTTTTTTCTTTTAGGGACACTTTTGGTTGGACCTGAAAATAGCTGACAGTTCTGGATTGATATCCTGTTATTCATTCGAAGGAGAAGCAAGATCTTGATGTTGCAGTTCATAAATTGTTGTATTTAAACATTTTGTTGTGAAGTTTTATATTATATGCTTTTAGAAATTGTAGAAATGGTAAGAAAAAATATTTTGTAATAATATATAATAAAACAATAAATAAAATTTCTGAACGTGTCACTATTAAAAATATAGTTTAACCTATAAATTCTTTAATTTTGTTTTACCATATTTGGATGGCGTCAAGTACTGAAGAAGAACACGAAGAACACTTAAATTTTTTTAATAGATTGTACAAATATCTGTTTTTACTTTAATGAGTAGGAATTTTTAGGTTTTTTAATTGCAAAGTGAGGGATAAAAAAATCTTCCTGTAAAGATTGAAGCTATTCTTAATTTTTTAATGTTAAATTGCCTGAAATTGTTCATCAACTTCAGACTACTTTTCTCGGAATAGTCAATTTCTATAGTCGGTTTTTGAAAAACACTGCTAGGACTCAAGCTATATTATATGAATAATTAAATGGCGCAAAGAAATGAGATAATCAGAAAATAACTTGGATGGATGAGGTCATTGCACAGTTTAAAAAATGAAAAGATTTGGTTTGGTTTGTCGCTATAAGGTCATTTAATGCACACGCTAGTCTAATTAGATTGGAACCTACAGTTTAATGTGGATTCGAACCACTAATACACATCCATGGCACCTCCAGGATTGGAGCCTGAAGCCTGTGGTACCAATGGTTATCAGGCCGCTTAAACAGTGTACATATATAAAGAAGATTTGGTAAAATCGAAGAAAAGGCCTTTGGAAATTGGCGTTAATTCTTTTCTCCTGGGTTAACACATTTGGCGACTTATAGTCAAGTTGGAGCTACAAAAATTATCGCCAAATCCCAACAGCCCTATTTTTTGCGATTTGGCCGAAGAGTTAGCAAATGTTGCTCTTTTGTCTCATCAAATCCAGAATTACCTCTTTTGTTGAGCACGGATGCCTCGGTTTGAGTGGTAGAATCAGTTTTACAACAATTTCATAATGGAAATTGGAAGCCGATCGGATTTTATTCAAAGAAACTTGCTTTCACACAGTAAAATTATAGCACATATGTCCGAGAACTTCTAGAAATATATCTTGCTATTAAATGTTTCAAACATTTGCTACAAGAAAGGGAACTTACAGAATACAAACAGTACAGTACCACAAGCAATTAATCTATGCATTTTTTTAGAAAAGCACGATATAGCATCTCTAAGACAAATTGGGCAACTTCAGTATATTTCAGAATTTACTACAAATATTCAATACATTGCAAGGGAAAATAACGTAATAGCAGATGCATTGTCCAGAATCGAAGAAATCGCTTTCCTTAATTATAATTAAATTGCCGAAGAGGATGCATTTCTGACATAGAAAACATTTACAAGTTTGAGTTTAAACACAGTATTCCACACACACAATATTTTAAAATGAAGTTTTAAAAAAAGGTAAACGGCTTTTTGCAAAGGTTGCGTAGTGTTATTAAAATCCAGACGGAAAAATAAAAAACGATAATCAGATAATCCATTTAAAAAAGAAAGGTAAATGATTACTATGTATAAAAAACCCGTGAAAGAAACTTAAACTAAAAAAGTAAGATGTCAAGGACACGGAAAAGGGATTAAAATGTATAAAACCCGTGACAAAAAAAAAAAAAAAAAAAAAAAAAAAAAAAAAAATCCCGCTCGCGAAAACAATACTCATTATTTTATGGGTAAAAATATTTTATTGATTTTCATTTTTCTTCTTTCATGGTACGCTTCTATAGGGAGCATTAAAACTTCACCAACAGAGTTCATGCGTTTTGTATTTATTACACTCTCTGACTATCTGTCAATGCGAAAGCATTTGACAGCATGCTTTTTTAGTTTCGAAAAGTGTGCTAGCAGTGAGTAGTCTGCAGGCCTTGTAAAAGCTAATTTAATAATATAATCCTATGTTAATGGATTGAGCTCTTGCACGCTTTATGATGTGTCTCGATTATCAAATTGTATATACCTCGGACAAATACCGCTAACTTGAGCAGTCCTGGTTATGATAAGCATTCTCTTACTCACGACGATTTTGTGAAATAGTTTTCATAACAAAGTTGAATTATAAACATGATGAGGAATTAAATAATCATATTTTCTGGATTCCTTAAATTAATATTTAAAGAATAGGGTTGATTTTTAATTAGTACGTAATTCGAGCAACAGGTGGCAGCACAAATTGTGCAATATTTCTCGTCTTTCGTTGCAAAATGACGCATTGAAGCGTCAGACAAGTAAGAAGTAGACGGATTAACTAGTTTATTTTCGTATTGTATTGTTTTTCTGAGATGTTTTGTTTCTCTTCGACTGTTACCTCTGTCTAGATTAGTTCTTTTGCATTTGAAAAGTGTATGTGATATTGGAGCTTGATAGATTATTCTGTCTGACAAGTTTGCCAGTGTGTTCTAGAATTAAAAAGAAGTAAAGTTATGTATATTTTCCCACAACGCAATGGAGAAATAAAAATAAATACGTGTCTGCTTCTTTAGATGTCTTTGTCTATGTTTGTATCTGTTTCTTTTAGAAGACAAGGACGTTGGAAGAAAAAATATCACATGTTGGAGAACACACGTGGTTAATAGCAACAAGATGTTCTATCACCTGTTTTTATTTAAAAAAACGGTACTTACGTACTAACGGTACCTTGGCGACAATTAGTGAAAACGCGCCAACCGCCGCTACAGATTTGGCGGTTTAAGTGGCGCCAATCCACACTTAAAAAACAATCAAAACGCTTTCAAAATATTTTTATTCAAAACAATAAAATATATAAAACACTTCATTTAAAATCAAAACAATAAAATATATAAAACAATTTGAAATCAAAACGATTTAAAAATGCCGACCACAACGACTTTACGTTTAGTAAACAAGCTTTCATCAATTTCCACAATGCAATCTGGTCCACCTACCTTTTTTTGGTTTATTCACCATATCCAAGACACATAATTCACGCATGTAATTGTTCCAATCTATAACAGTTTTATCCGATATATCAAGTTGCTTTTCACAAAATTTAATCGACGTCAACTCCTTGCACCAGCAGTATATGAATCTCAAAGCTGTACGAAATGGAATTCTGCTTCCTTCAAACCAGTTGTCTTTTCGGAATCACGATGAGCACACTGACTGAAATTGCATTTTCAAAACTTACGTTCACCAAAATAAAGTTTCATGTCATGGAATTGGGACATTTTCGTGGTTTTGGTAAAATATTTCGCTCCTGGAAAAATAAAATTGCAACGTGCTCCGTTTCTGGCAAATCCCAAACACGCATTTTGGAATCACAACAATATGGCGTCGAAACTCAGCAAATCTACAGCTGTTAAGATTGCCGCCACTTAAAAAGCGCCAAATCTGCAGGGGTTACTGTATTGGCGCCACTGAAAAACCGCCAAATCAGCAGGGGTTCCATTAACGACACTTAAAAACGCCAAGTCTGTCGCCAAGGTACCGTTAGTACGTAAGTACCAAAAAAACCTTCCATGAAAAAGAATTACTGATTAAAAAAGCAAAAACAATTATTTTCCCCTTCCAATAATTCTTATACGAGTGTTGTATTTTTTTAACATCGATGGGTCTCATGTACTACATATGAATTATGAATAGCACGAACAGCCCACCGATGGGTGATGAGCTGATTTAGGCCGGATCTTCCTATAGGCTAACTAGGCTTCAGCCTAGGGTCTCAAGATCAAGAGGGGCCTGCATTCAAATTGTTAATCAAAATTAGAATTACACTATTCTAAAAAAATAAATAAATAAACACTAAAACATTGAATCGAAAATAAGGAGAAATTCTCTAATAATTTATACTTAAACTTTAAATTCGAATTATTATGAAATAAATTTATCTGAATTGAATTTGCTTTAATTTTCAATGTATTGAATATATTTAATTTATTTTGATAGAAAATAGGATAATTTTTATTGCATAGTTTATTTTCGTTGTCAAAGATTTTATTATTTGAATTTTGTTTCTTTGTAAATGTTGTGTGTTATGTTTTGTTAGTTATTATTACAAGTACTAGATAGGGTGCTGAGAATAAATGTCCAAATAAGTGTTCTCGACTTTTTTTTTATTTATTATCCTGCCACATTTTTTATAAAGATTAGTACCCATGTTTGATTTAACATATTGGTATATATCACAGTAATGATGTATTTTATTATCTCTTATGTAATTTACAAACTTAAAAATGGGAGTTGAAAGGGCCTCATAAGTGGAATAGCCTAGGGCCTCTTTTCATCTAAATTCGGCCCTGGTGATGAGGGAAGGACTGTTTAGGGTAACTGCTCCGAATTTGGGTGTCTCATGTGAGAAACCCAGTAAACTCTCACCAGGGAGCTCCACGACGCTTTATATTACACTTATATTATTATTCTTTTAATATGATTATATAAAATTTTTAAAAACAAAACAAACATACAAAAATTTTTGTCAAGTGGAATTAATTAAAAATGTAAATTGGAATTATAATGAAAAAAAAAAATTGAATTTGATTTTTGAGAAGTAATATTTCATATTAAGCCAAATCGCAAATTAAGGGTCATTGGGATATGGCGACCTTTGTGTATCGTCAACTGAGAGATAAGTCGCCAGATGTGGTAACCCGGGTTTCTTGTACTTTTGCAATTCACTTCACTTACAATCGCAATCCGTTACTTGGCTGACATTGACGAAAAGAAGTTTTGACGCCAAATCCCAACCGCCCCTATTCTACAATTTTACTTGTAATTATTAATTTTGGAATATTAAAAGTTACTTATTTGAAGTTAATTTTTAAGTATGTATTTTTTAAGTAATGTATTGAATGTATTTAATTTATTTTGATAGAAAATATATAATTTTGGTTAGTTGCATTTTATTTTTCGTTGTCAAAGATTTTTATTATTTGAATTTGTTTCTTTGTAAATGTTGTGTGTTATGTTTTTAGTTAGTTATTGTTACAAGTACTAGATAGGGTGCTGAGAATAAATGCCCATTATTAAATGTCATTTATTTGAAGTTAATTTTTAAGTAATTAACTTTAAATTACAGTTTAATATTGAAGCATCATTTTAAAATTATTTTTAATAAGAATTTATTATTATTTTTTTATTTTCCTCAAAAAAATTCCTGAAGGGAGTTTTACTAGATAATTTTATAAATGGTCTTCTTATTTTGAAAAACTACATAGTTATTTAATTTTTATTAATTTAAAATATTTTTATTAATTGCAATCCAGTTTAATATTTTTAAAAACCAAATACATAAAATATAATATTTCTGATATAAAAAAAAACAATAGTAAAAATATATTTTATGAGTAAAAATTTAATCGGCTAAGACGATATACTCATAAAATTTAGAATTTAATGTAAGAACCAAATGCATGACAGCAACCATAAAAAAAAAAAAAAAAAAAAAAAAAAAAAAACACTGAATAAACAAATTAACAAACTTGAATAACAAATTTTAAATAACAAATAATAAACAAACTTGAAAAACAAATTATCTTTTCTTGAAAAATCTCATTTTCACTTTGAAATAAAATATTGTCCTTGATTTCCCTTGACAATCTTTTAAAATAATTTTACATTCGATTTTTTTCTGAAGTAATTTTTTACTAAATTATTTAACAATTACTCAATTATTTTGTAAATAAGTAATAAGCATAAAAAACTCGTGAAAGAAATTTTTAAAAATTCAATAAAATGTCTGCAATGAAAATGATGAAGCATACTGGAAAACCCTGTTCCCCAAAACAATACCATATATTTTATGGGTAAAATATTTTTATAACTTTTTATAATTTTCTAATTAAAAAAGTTTATTTTTAAAAATTGCTGATGAAAGGATATTTTATGTGTCAGTTGATAATGATTGAATTATTCCTTTCATAAAAATGCTTTCTTTGTATTTTACAATGAAAAGAAATTTATTGCAAAACACATCCATTTTATTTTCTATAAAATGAGGAATTTTTGTTAATATTTTTAGATTATTAATAGAAATAAGTAATAATAATAATAATCATAAAGATATAAATGATAATAATATATTAATAATAATAAAAAATATTATTAATATACTAGTATAATAATAATAATATAAAAATATAGAATCAATAATAAAATTCATATGAAAATATAAAATCTCTGCAAACGTGATAGTTTGTAGAAATATGAAAATAATAATAATATATTAATAATAATATAATAATAATAATAGTAATAATAATAATAATAATAATAATAATAATAATAATAATAATAATAATATAAAAAATAATTATATGTTTCAAATATATTTAAATCTCTGCAAACAGTATGATAGTTTGTATTGTAAGATTTTCATAAAGTCTAATCAGATAAAAATAAATATAGTTAAAAAAATAAGAAAAATTGAGCAAATCTCTGCAAATGTTTCTTTATTATCACTTAGGATAGAAGAACGAAGTGATTTAACAGCTGTTGTGTTCCATGGGATCGAGATGCTAATGAACAGATGCGGACCATAAAAATTAAGAGCCTGAAGACAAAAATCACCACATTTTCGCACAGGACACTTCGGCTAGAACATGGGACATCTTGGCGTGATTCTCGGTCTCTTCGTGGTTTTGTATGGCGCTTCTGTGGAGGCCAAGTTCTTCAAGTTTGAAGACTGCAGTGAGTATTGCCAACAGTGCTAGATACAGTTCAATACATTTTAATCCAATAAATAAATTTTAAATTAAAATCCATTAAACAATTTTTAAATTAAAATCCATTAAATTAATTTTAATTAAAATCCATTAAATAATTTTTAAATTAAACTCCATTAAATAATTTTTTAATTTCAGAATTTAGAAAAAAAAGAAAATTTTGATTGTCGTTTTCTGAAGCTATCTACAAGGGAATCAAGATGCTATTTTTAATATATCAAATTTTCCTTATTAAAATCAGAAAATATTGATTCATATCTGATTTTGTCGATTCGCAGCTTGAAACTTGTAAAATAATAATAATAATTAAAATTTGCCAATAATATTTGGCAGTAAAAAGCTTAAAATATGTTGGAAAATCGTGTATTTAAGCCTGTGCAATCTTTATAAGTATCTGATATACTTTTTAAATTTCATAAATTGCTATTCACTTGATGGAATATTTATTTACTATAAATTTCATAAACAAGAAAAAAAAATTAAGAATTTTCAAATTTGTTGTGTTATAATATTGGGATGGTATTTTTGATTATATGTATGAGCGTGGAGTACAAATGCAAAGGTAGCTGAAGTTGAAGTAGTTCCAAGGGTGAGAGTTTCTCCCTACATCTCCTATTGCTTAATTAATTGAATAATTTTTACATTTATACATAATTAGAAACAATACTTTTGCTAGAAATTTTGAAATTTAATATAATTTTAATGGAAAGTGCAAAACATTTGAATACAACATATTTTTTTCACAATATTAAGAGAAAAATATTTTCGAGATTTTAAGTAGGTTAAAATCCCAGAATAAGGGCCGTTGGAATAAAAATCTTTTCGCCAAAGTGCGCCAAGTAATGTAGCGATTGTAAGCGAAGTGAATTGCAAACAGTAAAAGAAATTCGGGTAACCACATTTTGGGACTGATTGCCCATTTGGAGCCACAAAAAGTTGCTAGATCTCAACGACCCCTATTTTGATTTGGCTTTTAAATCATTATATCTGAAATTTCCAACATTATATCTAAAACTTTTAACCAGATGAAGTCTATTCTATATCAAGTTTTCATAATTTACTTGAATAGCAACAAAACAAGTAATCTAAAAATATTTTTAAAGTCAATTCCTTTTTTTCCCCCACTATATTGCAGAAATTCCTTTATAAATACTTTTAATTCATTTTTAAGTTTATCTGGCGCCATCTATACATGCAACATGCAACATACATGGCGGATACATGCAACTTAAATCTAAAAAAACTATAATTAAATTTAATTACTGAATTAATATTTGAAAAAACTGTATTAACATCAAGTGTCATCCACTACAAGTTCAAAAAAAAAATGTATTTGAACTTGAGTGAATGAATAAAAGTATTTTTATAACGATTGAAAATTTGAACAAGATATATATAAGGAGAGTGAGCTAATAGAAGGAATTGAAAAAGAAACAATTTTAATCACTAAAGTAGTTTGTTATAATTTTGATTATTAAATTTTTGTCTACAATAAATCATAATGCTATTTTTATTAAATTCGATGCCAGTAGTATATCCTATGTACCTTTTTAGTTAAGTGTATATCATATAATGCAGTAAAAGTTTCTAATATTTTAGATATAGAGAATTGATGTCCTAAAATGCAGGGGCCTGAATGGCCGAGTAGCTAGCGCTCTGGCGCTCGGTACCACAGGTTTCGAGTTCGAGTCCCGGCGGTGCCATGGATGTTTGTCGTGGTTCGGAATCCACTTTAAACTGTAGGTCCCGTCTGTTAAGCCCTCGTGAGACAGAAGATGACCGTAGAGCGACAAACCAAACCAAACCTAAAATGCAATAAAGAAAACATTTGAAATTTATTCTACAGAACTTTTCGGGTATCTAAAAAGCATTCAATTTCATATATATATATAGGCACTAAGTATATTGAAAGTGTAATCTGATTTAAGTTTTTGAGGTGTCTAATCTAGCTTTTCTTCGGCAGCGGGCAAGCTTCGCATCGCGAATGCCAAGAGATTCGAAATCCAGCCCGATCCTGTGAACCTGAGGAAGAACATGACCGTCAACATGGACTTGGAAATCCTGAGAGATGTGCCCGAGGGTGCCATGCTCAAAACTCGCTACTACAAGCTCAAGAGTGTCTTCGGAGTCAACATTGATGTGCCCATACCTTGCTTGTTGGGAAAATTCGGATCTTGGTAAGCAGCAAGAGTAATTATTAAGTAAAAGTAATTTTAATTAGTTAATTAATAAGTAAAGTAATTTATTTAAAGTTAAAGTAATTTTAATTCCACTATTCATTTATTTTTTGATTAAACTAAGTTTTTGTCAAACCTGTAGATGATCGATTCTCAAACTGTTTAAAAATTTCATGAGTGATGATTTCTTTAAAAATGATTTGTTTTCGACCCTTTTTTAAATTAAAAAATTAATTAAAGGTAATCAACATATAGGACCATTAACATAACTGAATTTAAAACAACGTAAAACATTAATTGCTCTGGGGCTAGGTGCCACAGATTCCGGCGGTGCCATGTTTGTAGTGGCTCGGAATCCACTTTAAACCACAAGTCTCTATCTAAAATGTCTGTAGAGAGCTTTGGGCTTAGAGCTGATATCTCTGCCCCGTAAAAGAAAGCATCTCTGATTATTTTTCAGTGGGCAAACGGCCTTGCCCTCCATGGAGCTATTGAGCTAACGAAGAAGGAGAAGAAGAAATCAGCAATTAAAAAAAATGCTTGGGCTGATTGACCGAGTGACCCTAGCGCTCTGGCTCTCCGTGTCACATTTTTCGGATTCGAATCGGCGGTGCCATGGATGTCTGTAGTGGTTCGGAATCCACTTTAAGCAGTAGGTCCTGGTCTAATATCACAAACCTACCCTAATAAAAGTCAGCGTTCAGTGCAAAGTCAGACTTCTACCTGCGGATGCTCCATCACAACAGAAGGACTCTCTTTCCCTCCTTCCATGAGACCCATATGGGTTCATGGACTTAGTCTACTAATACGGGATAAGAAAAAAAAAAAGCTTTTTAAAAACTTTTTAGATTTTGGACTCTTTTTTTACTGACTCTTTTTGGATCTTGAATTGCCATTTAAGATCAGTCTTAAGTATTAAACTGACGCTGCCAAAAATTAAATTAGTTAAGTATTAGAAAAATAGATTAAATAAGCTTATTAATTAGGTTGATAGAACATCAACATTTAGAAAATGTTAACCAAATTATTGTTACAAATAATCCAAATTTCAAACAATGATTTTTTTGTGGTCTCCAA